>VYZV01017206.1:2199-32692 GCA_013401275.1 Pandion haliaetus | reverse complement strand
CCTGGGCGTCGGCGGGGCAGGCTGCGGGGGCTTTAGACCCGCTCTTGCAAGCCGAACCCTGCCGGCATGGGTTTTCTAAGAGCAAACCTGAGGCCTGCCCTTGGAGGGCTTGCAGGATGAGGCCTTTATTTTGTTTTTGCAGGGTGCTGGCTGGTATTTACATAATACCTCTGCTTAAGAGTGACCTCTTCCCTAATTGGAGGCTTCCTTTCCATTTTCTATGGCAACACTACAGAAGAGAATGCTCCGGGGGGTTGGATGAGAGGAGTATCTGCCCACAATGTAATTTTTGTTTGCTGGTTGCCCATTAAGACTGGTTTGTCCTAGTGAATGGGTGAGATTTTGAGAAAAGTTCTTTACCTCAGCCCTTAAGGCGGCTGTTAGGCCTGTGAGTCACCACAGATTTGCGGGATCTCCGTTTAGAGAGAGGATGGAGTGGACACAGGTTTAACAAACAAGCCAAGAGGGGTTTTTTTAGGTATTTACAGATTATCAGGCATATATTAGTAGCCTGACTGATGACTTCCGTGTACCGCACTGTCTAATCAAACGATCCTGAGAAATGATGTTAAACAGATGGTATTTATTATTTATTTAAAAATTTCATAGGATTATTAGAAGGAAATCCTAGCAAATTTTGTAAGGGGGAAGAAAATGAGTCCCGCTTCATTTCAAGTTTCCTTTTGCTCCCCGAGATCCCGGCCCCATGCTTAGCACCCATCATGTACACACAGTAATGTCTTTTCTTACATGATTGGTCTCACTGACACTAAGCATGATGTGCATATGTATGTATGCAGGAATGGGAT
This sequence comes from Pandion haliaetus, assembly GCA_013401275.1. NCBI lineage: Eukaryota > Metazoa > Chordata > Aves > Accipitriformes > Pandionidae > Pandion > Pandion haliaetus. The sequence goes on along the minus strand of VYZV01017206.1, from coordinate 31,883 downwards.
TCTGTAATGCTTATCAGGGTCTGCTGTGTTTCATCTCCATGAGATGCCAGTTTCTGTTTCAGGTTTTGTATGGCTAGGGGTGAATATGCTTTGTGTTGGTTTTCCAGAGCTTGCTGAAAATAAATGTTTTCTGATTGTGAGACACACTAATTCATGGTGCATTTAGGCAAGAAGTTTTTTTATGAAGACTTTTAAATTCTGCTTAATTATCTTTTGAGATGGTGCTTTTCTTCTGTATTGAAAATATGCATGCCTTACTATTAATAATGCTAAAATTAGTTATTGTGATACAGGAGCTGTGATATTCTGTAGGGCTTAGAACATTTGTTTTCAATCTCTGCTCCGTTTATGTTTCTCAGTCCATTGGGATGACTTTGTTTCTCATGCCTGAGGTAGTGTGGAGTCTTTTTGGGTTTGGGGTTTTTGGTTTTGGATGGGTGCAGGTAGTGAGGATGTTAATATGAAGTGAATAGATACATTGGAGTTTTGAACAGAAGGGCCAAGAATCTTGGATCTTCTAGAAGAGGTGATTCTCCTTTATGGGTGGAGAGGCCATTTTTTGGAGAGCTGCTCTAGGATTTTAATGAGGCCACCCCATAGGACTCCTTCACTGAGGCACTGGGGCTAAAGTCTACTACAGGCTGAGATACTAGTACTGTAAGAGGCCATTGGTATAGAGATTTGTCCAACATGCCTAAGTTCCCTTGGATGCAGATAAAGGCTTCTTTTTCTTTTTCTTTTTGGAAATGTTCTAAGCAATGCTCACTCTCTGCTTAAATGTATGTACCTTTAGTGTCTTAGATTGTTGTTATGGGAACACAAGAGTTGGAAATATCCTCAAAAGAGGCCATGGGTTGAACCTGAGGTAAAAATGAGGCTTGAATTGGAAGGGATGTGCTCTGTTAAAATGTTAATCTCAGTACACAGGGGTAGAATAGCGGTTTCTCATTATGATTTTCCTCTTAGAGGTCCATCTTCTTCAAGCCCTCTTTTTGTCTTCCATAGTTAGTATATTTGTGTCCCCAGCACCATCTTTTTTACAGTTTATCCCAACTCTGCTGTCAGTTTCTGCTTTTAAATATTATTTGTCAGTATTTCAATGTTTATAGTTATTTTCATGTATAGATTTTTTTTCTGTTGAACTTTTTGATTAGATTATGATAGAAAATAGGAGATATTGGAGTTACAAGTATACTGAGGAAATAAATGGGCCTGGGACACATTTCTGGACAGCGTAAGGCCAGCTGGAGCTGGCATAAATACATGTCAGGGAGCAGAAAATAATGAAGAATGTGAGGTTGGATTGCCTCTTTGTATAAAAGCAAGGTTGGTTGCATGCTGCATCCCTCTAAGAGGATGTATGGACATATACCACTGATTACTGCATCTCAGTTAATCAATTCATTTATTAATTTTGAACTAAGGTTGCTCTGCCATCAATGAAACAAACCATTAAATCCTTCCTCATATTTCTGAATGTAATCCTGACTTTTTTTTTCCCTTTCAACTTTAATTAACTCTATTCTACTTCATTTTGAAGGGACAATATGCAGCCTTAATTGCAGCTTTGTGTACTGATATGCACAAACACATTCCATCTCTTTTGTTTTTCATTAAAATTCCATCTTTAGAACAGTTGCTGATTTATGGTACTTATTCCAGTGTTACTCTGCATTATTCAGGAAAATCAGTTTCATAGTCATTGTTTCATAGTTTATTCACGTTACAATAAAACAACATGAGTTCACGATCTAAAAAAGTGCTCTTTTCCGTCTGGGGAATGCTTCCCCCATATGCAAATTTTGTAACTTACTTCTGTTTAACTTTTATATTTTAAAAAATTCTTAGCAAAACTTTATTAGCTCTAACTTCAGTAGTAGGGGAAATATCTGTAGTAGTTCAATAAAAATGGTATAGATTCATTCTCAAAGGGGCAAAATGGAACCGTAGTAGTAGTTTAAACTAATTTTTAACTCACTCTTTTTCAGTGATACTTCCATCCTTTGCACATTATTATAAATCATAGAACTTTTTTTTAGCATATGTAATGCTTTCGTAGGCCTTTCTTTGAGACCACTAAAACTTAAGTTGGTTACTTCCTTACTTGCAATATTGCATCTCTTCATTCATCTAATAAGATCCCTAACTAAATGCTGCCACAACCATAGGAGGATCAAGATGTCCTTCATAACTCTTTGAGGTTTTCTGCTCTGTTTTCTTCTTGTTTTCAGTCCACCTTAACAGTATTTTGCTAGTTCTCTAGCAACCTACCTTGAAAGTAAGAAAAATGGGAGTTGTTTCAGAAAGTATAGTTTTCTTATTTCTCAGTGCCATTTTGACTTAACTTTCATCCTCTTGGATAACTGACAGTTGTCCTCCATTTCAATTGTCTTTGACAAGACATTAGCATTGAACATTTTTAGTTGCTGTTATGATTATGATTATCTTTCCATTCAGTACGGAAGTGTTATTAGTGTCACCCGGCTGTATTTTGCAGTTTCACTTTTGATTTAGCACTGATGTTAAGCATGTGCTGCAGATGAAATGCATGGCTTCCTGGGTGTAACCTCAATAAATGGTGTCGCTTTAGCCAAGGTAAATGTGGTTGTCAGCTTTCATTATGAGCACTGTCTGCTTATCTGGTTGCTTTGACTTCACTACGCAGGTGAGGAGGTGATTTTTTCCCCCCCGCCGTGAGTATAATACACTCAAGTTTAATCCTAACATTATCTATTTATTTTAAGATGAAGTGAGCCAAGTGGCATGTTGGTGTAAAAGTATTATTGTTGTTGTTGTTGTTATTATTTGTATGGTGAGAATAAGAGTGGACCACTGGAGAGCAATCTTCCTTGGGTTCTTCTTCCAAAATTACCTTATTTCTCATCTTCAATGATCAGAATGAGGAACATCTTATCTGTCTAAAGTAGACCTATTTTAATAAGACTTTCCAAAATGTCAGTGATTATGAGGCTGAGATATCATCTTCTTTTTCTGTTTTCTATCTAGAGCAGTATCTAGCATCTGGTAACTGTTTATTTACTGCACAGTAATGCTACTATTTATGCTAAGAAAGTGTCAGACATTTTGCATTTCTTCCCACTAGCTTGCATTTGAACTGCCATCCAAAGGTACAAGCCTTGTTTTCTTGTGAACTACTAGTTCTCTGAACAAGCTTGTTCTCCACGTTTATAAATACTTATGGCAATGTGATGTACTTGTATCCTGAGTCTAATCAGGACACATTTCTGGCGTGGAGGTTTTACTTTGTGAGACAGTGATTCCCATTCTGTTTGAGTCTCTAAGCTGCAAGTACTTCCATGATTTTGGAGTAACTTCTTCATGTAGTTCTTTCTGCACCATCTGGATGTAAACACACTGTGGTCCCTATCAGGATGGAGAGTGCACGTTGTGATGTGTTGCTTCTCTAAATTGCTTGGAAATGAGAGATGAAACCCCAAGAACACAGCTTTTCCCCTATCAAGGTGTAAAGCACCGCTTTCACAATGTTTTTAGCTTATGTTGATCTACTTTGAGTCACGTCTTGGCATTTCCCATACAACAGATCATGTCTTAATCATTCATTGCTAAACTTGTTAGGTATAGACCATATTATAATTATACTCTTGCTAATTTAGTGTAGCAGACCTTTATTTCTTCAAGAAGAATTCAGTCATTCTCCCTCTCGTATCTTTTTCCGGACTCCTTATTTCTTAAACCAAAAAGAATGATCTGCAAGTGCATTTTAGCCCAGCTTCTTATATCAATGAGATTTTCTCATTTTAAGAAAGATCACAGTGAAAACCTATCTTCACAATGGCAAAAGAAAAAAATCCAGCAGACCAGTAAGGCTGATGGACTTAATTCTCACAAAGGCAGACTTCAGCTTCTCTGTGCAGCATAATCCTTGTAGAAGATAATCATCCTATTAGCTTTTGCATGAGCCTTTGGCCACTACCGTATAGGATGGGGAGAGAGGATGGGATGTTGTGCCCCAAGACTTAGTGTCTGTTCTGGTAATTCTGAGTCTTTTGGTAAAATAGGAAACTCTTACTAAAAACTTTAATTACATTTGCTGTAGCCTGGCTTCCTACGGAAATGAGGCTTAAATGATTCTGCTGTCTCTCAGTACCCTATGACTAATTTTTTTATTTGTTGATCACGTTCAAACTGCATTTGTAAGAAGGGTTGGAGTATCGAAGATAATGCTCCTGCTCCAGAACTCAAGATGTATGTACATGACTGGGAAGGTAGATGAGCCTTTTTTTACTTTTAAACCAGTTTCACTGTTGAATAGCATTAACTTTTATTCTCTGCAATGAGTTACCTTGAAAAGTGAATATTTTTTGGCTATTTCTTTTTTTCCTGACATCTCATTATATCCCATCATTAATGTTTTGTGTGGGATTTTTTGTTTCGTTTTTTTTTAATGGGCGGCCCTCGTATTTTGCCATTTTTCATTTTTTTTTTTTTTTTAGATTCTACATTCTACCAGCCAGGAAGTCAGGGCTATTACTACCTCTTGCAGTAAAAAATAAAGCTTTCTTGCAGTCAGCTATTTGTTAATTTTACCAACCTTGCCTTTATGTTAATAACAAATATTCTGTGTATATATTGTTTTTTGCAGATTTTTTTTTTTGCTATTGTCCTCTGTGTAAGAAAGCCTGAAATGTGGTGGTTTTTTTCTTCTTTTTCTTTTTGCCCATCTTTTCACCTTAGCCTGACCTAGTTGGCTTCTAGTCTAGAAGATAGATGGCTATTTCTGCACCACAGTGGGGAACCAAGACCACAACTGTGGTTAGACATATCTGAGCTAGATTTAGTCTATCTATTTAGCTAGCTATTAGGAATCTAGCTATTGGGTAACAAAACAGTGGTTTCTAAGAGTAAACACTGTCAATGCAGAGAATTTTTGTGTGTGTTCGCAAATGTGCACACAGAAAATACTTCAAAGATTAACATACAGATAAATAGATAATGTTTGTGGAGACAGTATATCTGATGAACTGGATGAAACAAAAGATTCCTGCATGCTAGCACTATTTCATAATAATGCTAGATTGTGCTTTAAGAGGGTATGTATTGGAGATGTGTCTGATTTAAACAGTGTTTAAGCTCTAATCAGAGTACTTAGTGTACTTAATGTATATATTGTCCAGGAATTGAGTGAGGCTAATCCTTCAAAGAGCGCAAAAGCAACATAGGGTTCTAATTATTTGCTCTTTCTAACTTAGAAAGGAGAAGTATCTAAAAATTTTGGAGGGAAGTGTCCCCATATCACTGTAGGTAATAAACACTGTGCATTTCTTACAGATTGAGATTTTAAAATCTAAAATCCTGTCAGATGTTGGTAAAACAGAGCTTTAAATATCATGATTGCCAAGAACAATAATTCTCATCTGCAGAAAAAGCAAAATATACTGCAGGTTTGCTCTTGCATATCTAGTATATCTAGGTCTTTTACATCTGATGCAAAAATGCATTAGTGGTTCAGCTGCCACAATCAGCTGTAACTGGTATGTAAATTAAGGGAGCTGGAAAAAAAATCCATGGTCCTGCACTGGAATGCAGTAATTGCCAGCTCCTTGCTGGGAGGTGGGACCAAATGCATGAATCTATCACAGTGTGAAGCTTAGATCTGTGGAATAATTATCCCGCTCTTGTTATTTCAGATTTTAGACACCCTGGAATAACCTCTCTGTTTCTCAAGGAAATTATTTTTATTGGTATATAAATATATTGGGAGAGGGAAAAATTAAAATGGATGATGTATTCTGAACTGACTGTAAGAGAATAACTATTTCCATGGTCAGTTTTCTCGTGCAAACAAGTCTGAAGAAGCTGTATGGACTGTAGGTAAGTCAATGAGTGTGAGAAAGATGCAGGAGGAGATGAGTGAGTTAAAAGAGTATGCTACAGAGAAAATAAGAAAAAGTGGGCGTCTGTGTAGGCAGCTTTGTTGATGGCAAAATGCTACATGTTCTTATTTTGCTGTGTGCTTTGTCGAGGTGGAGGAATGGATGTTCTGCACAGCTTAAGCCATGCCATTCTTTTTTCGGCTGTAACATTTTTTTTTCATATGGGGAAGTAGTCATTAATTTAAGGCTTAGGTCTCTTCTTTAGTAATGGAACTGTACAATGGGAAAGTCATATTTTTGAGAGTTCTTGAATTAAACAGATAATTTTTTATTTTTCCTGTTTTATATTGCCTGAGATCCACCCCGCAGGTGATACAAATGTTGCCGTGGGTTCTCTCCTGCAACAGTTGTGGCTTTTAAAATACAAAAATAAGAAATGTCTTGGTACTGACTAGTTTGATTCTGATCTCAGCTACAGTCTGCATAACATGGATTCCTCATCCCTACATCCATCAGCTTTATTGCATGTGTTCTGGATTTACACTGGATGTAAGTAACAACTAGTCTAGGCAGAGAGGTTGACTGTAGTAGTTACACTTACTGTGACTGTGACTTTACCTCTGTGCATGGGAAGAGCTGCTATAGTTTTGGGGGGGTTGAATACATATATATCCTTCTTTAATCTGCAGTAAAGTTTTAAAATCAGGTTTTTTTCAGCTTTTAGAATGGCTCATGCCACAAGTGTTTCTGATTGGTGAAACCTGCCTTGAAAAGTGGGACTGTGAGTGGGTGTTTCTATGTGTTTTGACAGAGAAATGTGACCTTGGGGCCACAGTCCAAAACTTCAGCAGCTGAAGGGGTGCACAGGCCTTCTTCCTGGTATAAAACTAACTCAGTATGTGAGTGAATTAGAGTAAATAAATTCTATGAAGTTGTATGGTAGTTCTGAAACTCATTAAACGTGCCTGGGAACATCCATGTCGCAAAGCTTCATGTGATCCATGCCTGCGTCGCTAGGACTTTGTTGGTTGTGCTTAGTTTTGTCATCAGTTCAAGGTGAGTTCACGAGCTAAGCCCTTCTCATTTGAACTGCTCTAGAACTTACTTCTTAGTATTTAGTAAGTAAGCTTCAGTTTTTCTGGGGAGCAGTATTCTTAATCCACTAATGTGTTTGACTTCCAACTGCATGTGCTCTGTGTTTGAGTCTGTTCTGTTTGGTGGCAGACCTCAGGCCTGGATGAAGTTTTGCAGAAGGGGGACTGTATGTGTAGAAGGCACTGGAGACGCACAAGCAATTCTGAGTTTGTTTCTGAACCTCAGAGGTGTTGACAGGTCACAGGGGGAAACTTCTGTTACTAACCTGGCAGAACACAGTTACTAGCTATGTGATTTTGCCAGGATTGAGAGCTGCTGTAGATTCTTGCTAGACTGACACTTTGGGTACAGGACTGGCAGCGTACACTCACTGCATCGCAGTACCTAGTAGATTTTGGATGCCAAGAAATGGCTGTGCATTTGAAGCAGGGGAATTCTTACAGTGTATACATGCAAAGTTTTCCTCGTTCTTGCAGTGCTGCAATATGCCATTGAGATGGCTAAGACAATAAAAAAGGCAGTTACTATTGCCCTGTGAATGCTGGTTTATCAGTTCACTACAGGTCTGTGGGCTTCCAGTTCAGTATTGGGAAGCCCGTGCCTGGTGCAAGGCTGCAGTCAGTTGCACAGGTGGTGCTCCTGCCTACTGTACCAATGACGAAACTAGGTTCTGAGTCTGGTCTTTCTGAATGACTCTATCAGTAATGTGTGTGCCTACAGTGTTTATGTTGCATGGAGCATATAAGCAGGAAAGAATAATGCTGATGTTTCTGTATGTCTCAGCTGCCCAGGGTCTTCTTCAAGAGTATCAGTATGGAAATCTTCAGATGTTGTGTGTTGGGTGCTGAGGTCTTATCTGTTTTTGGCAAATAGGATTTAACTTTCTCCAAATAACATATCAGATTGTCTTTCTTTATGCTTGACCAACCTGATCTCCTTCTATGACCTGGTGACCTGCCTAGTGGATGAGGGGAAGGCTGTGGATGTTGTCTACGTGGACTTCAGTAAGGCCTTTGACACTGTCTCTCACAGCATACTCCTCGAGATGCTGGCAGCACATGGCTTAGACAAGTGTACTCTTTGCTGGGTAAAAAAACTGGCGGGGTGGAAGAGCCCAGAGGGTTGTGGTGAATGGAGTTAAATCCAGCTGGCAGCGGGTCTCAAGTGGTGTTCCCCAGGGCTCAGTACTGGGACCGGTTCTCTTTAATATCTTTACCAATGATCTGGATGAGGGGATTGAGTGCACCCTGAGTAAGTTTGCAGATGACACCAAGTTGGGAGGGAGGGTTGATCTGCTTGAGAGTAGGAAGGCTCTACAGAGGGATCTGGACAGGCTGGCTTGTTGGGCCAAGGCCAATTGTATGAGGTTTAACAAGGCCAAGTGCCGGGTCCTGCACTTGGGTCACAGCAATGCCATGCAATGCTACAGGCTTGGGGAAGAGTGGCTGGAAAGCTGCCTGGCACAAAAGGCCCTGGGGGTGTTTGTCAACAGCCGTCTGAATATGAGCCGGCAGTGTGCCCAGGAAGAAGGCCAATGGCATCCTGGCCTGCATCAGAAGTAGTGTGGCCAGCAGGAGCAGGGACGTGATTGGCACTGGTGAGGCCACACCTTGAGTGCTGTGTTCAGTTTTGGGCCCCTCACTACAGAAAGACATTGAGGTGCTGGAGCGTGTCCAGAGAAGGGCAAAGAAGCTGGTGAGGGGCCTGGAGCACAAGTCTGATGAGGAGAGGCTGAGGGAATTGGGGTTGTTTAGCCTGGAGAAAAGGAGGGTGAGGGGAGACCTTATTGCTCTCTACAACCACCTGAAAAGAGGTTGTGGTGAGGTGGGTGGTGGTCTCTTCTGTCAGGTGGCTGGTGATAGGACGAGAGGAAATGGCCTCAAGTTGCGGCAGGGGAGGTTTAGATTGGGTATTAGGAAAAATTTCTCTACTGAAAGAGCTGTCAGGCATTGGAACAGGCTGCCCAGGGAAGTGGTTGAGTCATCATCCCTGGAGGTATTCAAAAAGCATGTAGATGAGGCACTTTATGACATGGTTTAGTGGGCATGGTTGATGGTTGGACTCGATGATCTTAAATGTCTTTTCCAACCTAAATGATTCTATGATTGTATGTTTTGAGAACTTTCTTGTTCATTTTTGCTGTGGCTTGTGAAACTGTGCTTGGCTCCAAGGTGTTTGGTGGAAATGCTGCACGTCATGTCCATTTAGCTGGCTGAAGGTGCTGCAACCAAACACCATTAGTGCATGATCATGATCATTGCTGTCCTCATTGTAACTTGCTATGCAAATAGCACATATGCCACTCCAGGGGGGAAAAAAAATCTCACTTTTTTTCTTTATACAAGTCACTGTTGCAGAGATGATAATAACTTAATCTTAAAATAAATTTTGGGGGGGTGGGAGTCTACCTGATTGTGTTCTGAATCTGTTGAAGCAAACTGCAGGCCTCTTCTCCATATGGGCTTTAACCTGGTAACAAATTAAGACACCTGTAATATGATGGATTTTGTTGTCTTGTGACTTTTGTGGGGTAGCACATAACATTGTATTACCAACTGGTTAAACAAAATGTCAAGAACAGAGAGATGGCTTGTAACCCAGGTGTTGAAATTCCTGGACAAGCCTTCAGTGACTATTAATAATTTCCCCTCTGTGGAAAACTGTCAAGTAGTTCCCGATTTTTTCCCACTTTTTTTTCAGGTAATATATTGGGTTTGTGTGGCAAGGTTTTGGTAGAGGGTGGGGTTTATAGGGGTGGCTTCTGATGAGAACCTGCTAGAAGCTTCCCTGATATCTGATAGAGCCAATACCAGCCAGCTCTAAGGCGGACTCACCACTGGCCAAGGCTGAGCCAATCAGCAATAGTGGTAGCGCCTCTGTGATAACATATTTAAGAAGGGAAAAAAAAGTTGTGGTGGGCAGCAGAAACTGCAGCCAGAGAGAGGAGTGAGAACATGTAAGAGAAAGAACCCTGCAGACTCCCAGGTCAGTGAAGAAGGAGGGGGAGGAGGTGCTCCAGGCACTGGAGCAGGGATTCCCCGGCAGCCCGTGGGGAAGACCATGGTGAGGCAGGCTGTCCCCCTGCAGCCCATGGAGGTCCACAGTGGAGCAGATATCCACCTGCAGCCCAGGGAGGACCGCATGCCAGAGCAGGTGGGTGCCTGAAGGAGGCTGTGACCCCGTGGGAAGCCCACGCTGGAGCAGCCCTTGGTTATGTTTTCTCTCCCCTGTCCAGCTGAGGCAGGGAGTGATAGAGCAGCTTTGGTGGGCGCCTGGTGCCCAGCCAGAGTCAACCCACCACAGGTAAATATTTTCAGTATGCTCAGCTGAGGTGTTATGGCTTATTGACAGCAAAACTGGTTCCCTTTGGAATATGGTCCTGCACACCCACTCATACTCTCTGACTGCAGATCGCCTGGCTTGTTCTTGCTCTTCTTCTCCCCTTGCCAGCAAGGTCCCTTTTAGTGCCACTTCTGTCCCCTTTGAATTAGAGCCAGTTACACAAGACCAAATGCTTTCTCGCTTGACATCCTGTTGTGGTTTAACCCCAGCTGGCAACTAAAGACCACACAGCCACTCGCTCACTCCCTCCCCACTGGGATGGAGGAGGGAATCAGAAGGGTANGAGGAGAGAATCAGAAGGGTAAAAGTGAGAAAACTCATGGGTTGAGATAAAGACAGTTTGATAGGTATAGCAAAAGCTGCGCATGCAAGCAAAGCAAAACAAGGAATTCATTCACCACTTCCCATCAGCAGGCAGGTGTTCAGCCATATCCAGGAAAGCAGGGAGGACAAATGCCATCACTACAAACGTCCCTTCCTTCTTCCGCCAGCTTTATATGCTGCGCATGACGTCATATGGTCTGGAATATCCCTTTGGTCAGTTGGGGTCAGCTGTCCCAGCTGTGTCCCCTCCCAACTTCTTGTGCACCCCCCAGTCTACTTGCTGGTGGGGAGGTGTGAGGAGCAGAAAAGGCCTTGACTCTGTGTAAGCACTGCTCAGCAGTAAGGAAAACATCTCTGCATTATCAGCACTATTTTCAGCACAAATCCAAAACATAGCCCCATGTGAACTACTATGAAGAAAATTAACTCTATCCCAGGCAAAACCAGCACACATCCCTTTACAGAGACTTCAATCCCATCCATTATGGAGTTTTTATCTCTTCAGAGACTTATAAAGTGTATCCCAGCATCATCTTCTGTGCTGTATCAAAGCTTATAGATCACATTGGAGCAATATATACTGTGATTCTCTGGTTAGCTAGTATCATTCTGCATTGCAGTGTCTGGGTTGTTAGACTTACATGAGCAGTATGTTGGAGAATGGTGCGAACCATGTGGCTGAAGACTTAAATGCTGTTCAGATCCACATAAACTAATAAATAGCTGAGCCCAAAAGGAATGTGGGAAACGAGTTACAGAAAATACTGGCTTAAAGAACTGTAGAGTGGCACCGAAGACTGTCAGCCCTTGGTTTTCTTGTCTGGGCTTCAGACTGGATTGGGTAGTACCTATGCAGATGTGAAAATGAAGCTTTAACCTATAACCATGACAAACTGAGGTTCAAAGCCAGCTCTAGATCTGAGATTTCTTTTTTGCAGGCTGTTAGTAGTGTTTGTGCTAATAAACAGCTTAGAATAAGCTTGCAGTGTAGTGAGAAATACTGGTCTCAATGGGACTGTCAGGTTAATATAATGTTTTGTTTTTAGGAATTTACAGTTTCAAGCAAATCAATTAAATATCAGAGCTTCATTACTTAAGCAGTTCAATTAAATTTTGCACTTCTTTCTCTGGTTTTGTAACGTTGGAGTAGATGGACAAATGCTGTGGCGTTTGTGTTCAGAAATATGTAAACATTTTTTTTTTTTTATTGCAAGAAAAAAAAAAGATAGCATTTCTAATAACATTGGGTTGCATGGGGGCTTTAACCTGCAAGATGTAGCCAGACTTGTATGTTTGCATGACTTGGCCTAGGGTATTCCTGTAGTGAAGCTGCGCAGTATATTTCAGAATTGATGCCTGCATCACTGCAACTAACAGACATTCTGCAAGCTGGATCAGAATTTGACTCTGCTTCCATTCCTGAGTATGTGTGTGGGAAATAATAGTCTCTATACAGAGATTTATTTAATCTTTTAATGTCAAGGGAGTTTGATCTGCTGCTTCTTCTTTGGAATGCTTGCTGTGGAAGTATGTCAACAAGACAAAACTATCATCCTGTCCCTGGTTATGCAGAAAGCAGAGTTCTCAAAACTGGTGGTTTTTCAGTTAACCTTCTGCCTATCCACATGGCAGGAAAGGAATAAATTCCCTTGTCATCCTTCTACATGAGATACTGAGCCAGCAGGAAAATGCTATGTTCATAATGTTGATCTGTATGTAAGTTGGAGCTCAGCTTTGCATTTTCTAACATGGCTAAAGCTCATTCTGTTTTTGATAAGTAGAATTTATATTCAGATGTTTCATGGCTCTGTACAATAATCTGCATATTATTTTATACTGAGTTGATACTCTTCTTTCTTCATAGCATGATTTCTCAGTTTTTGAAGTTTTCTTCCTTCTTTATTCATGAAGTACCTACATCTTCTGTGTAACTTGAATTTCAGCTTTTTCTGATATCTCTTTCATCCTACATTTTCTTTTCACATAATTGCATCTTTTCTTCCATTGAGATTATCTGTCTCTGTAGGATGGAATATAGATTTCAGTCTGCACAGATCATCTGTATGTGCTTTTGTGTAACACTTTTATTGATATTCATAATTTGTCTTCATATTATGAAATGTTAATCATAAATGTTAATAGCAGATTAAAATCTAACTGTATAATGCCAAAACCCCACATTTTATAATAAATTTTACTGCTGCTGAACAGGGGATTTATCTTTCTGAATTCAACATCAGCTTTCTACTTGAAGACTGTGGATGACTTTAAATTTACAGAGAATTTACAGTGTTTTTGTTTAATGAAATGTTTCTGATTTGACCTTAACACTAAGAAAAGTGACTGTTTTTTCTTTCTTGTTAATAACAAGCTACTTATTTTCTAATTTCTGATTTTGCTTTTAGTTAGCTTGCTACCAACGTACTTACTGCTTTTTTTTTTTTCTTTTTGAGTGGGTGTAATGACCCTTCTAAATTTTAAATATGTTACAAATTTTTTATTCAGAGTTTGAGGCTCAGTCCACACGCTGAGTCATTGTTTAATGCCAGGTTTTCCACTGATTGTATTGTTTGCTTCTTGGACATACAGATTAGCTTTCTTGTGTTTGGAAAGAATGCTAAAAATCAGTCATTGAGTTTATTAAAGCAACATTTATAAAAAATTTATCTTCGGACTTCCCTTCTCAATCTTTCATCTCATTGTGCAATGTATGATATACACAAAGCCCTAGGTGAATGGTGCTTGTGACATGGTTCAGCGTGTGGCCTTTATTGTGCAATTCATCCCAGTGACCAGGTATGGAACAGGATTCCTATCTCCCTCTCTCCCAGACTGAGCTGCATTAAAATGAATGTGTTTCTTGTGAACAGCCAAGCCAATACCGAAATTACTGATGGATTTGAGACAATGAACAATATTGCAACTTTTGAGATACTTTCAATCAGTCGAATTTCAAACAGAAAAATAGTAGCTAAATATGACAGCGTTTGAGCGTAACATGTTAATTGCTGAGTATGGAGGGAAACAGAAGAGAATTATCATCTACTTCCTTTTCATGTTGCTTTTCCACTTTTGCAAAGGGCAGCTTTCCATGTTTCAGATGGTAGCTTAAGGCAAGAAAATCTTGGCACCAAAAGTCTTCACAGAAAATTTGGACATGAGGCAGGTTGCATTACATGAAGTGTTTACATTGCATTCTCATGGTGCAGAAACAGTGCCTTAATTGAAAGGTGCACCACATGGTGGAAGAGATAATGGCATTCACATTCGGTCTCATTCCCATAACAGAATAAAATCTCTGATCTATTTGTATGTAATAGTTAAACAAGCTAAGGGTTGAGATTGCCAGTTCTCAAATGTGCTGTTCTCTTCTCTTTTTCCCATAAGATTTGAAGTCTTTTCTTCTTTTGCTAAAAAGAGGGCATTATTTGGGTTTTTTTTTCCTGACATCATGTTTTTTTGATAAAATATTTTAAGTAAAATAAGTGTAAATGTTTTTCTTTGAGGCACCTCATTGTTTCCTTTGTGAAGAGCTAAATTAGTGGAAGAACTTTCCACTGGAATATATTCTTACCTTTGCAGGGAAATAATTAGCATTTGAAGCCAAGATAATATGTTTATGGTCTGTTGGCCTTGTTTGGCTTTGGGAATGCGGAGAAAGGCATCCTAGTGCCCCAGAGAAAATGGGATAATCTGAAACTACGTATCTTCGAATTGCATTTTTAGTGCTTTTCCTGTATATACAGCATCAGTAGACAGAGTGTAAAGCAAGCAATTAGTGACACTGAAAATCAAATTATTTTTATACATATATCATTTTTGCATTATGGTCATTTATTGAGATGATCTTTAAATATAGCCAAATCTAGAAACCAACAGGTACTGAAGTGTGTGATGCAATGACAGATCATAATGATGGATTCTTAATTTTCCCTTCTGTTTGTAGGTGGGCCTTTTGTTATTCCTGTCCTTCTTACATCGCTGTTTTACATTTCATGCTGTGCTTGAGTTCAAACAGTACCGTGATTGTATCTGACTCAGCTTACAGTAGCTGAGTTGGGTCAAAAAGCATGTTCTGAAAAGCTTCATCCTTTCCCCTGCTCCATTTTACCATCTATAATCTCAATGTGCTCCTTTCTACATACAACTTTTGTCACTATAGCTTTCTTTCAGCACGAAGGAGTGACCTAAACTCCTTTTGGAATTTCATTAATGCCACTTTTGATCAGTTGGCAGATGTTATGGAGTGACCGACGCTCACCCTGGCCCCCGCTGATCCCCAAGTGCCATATGTGTCTGCAAGACAGGTGGCTGAACGCATGGCTCTCCAATGGGGAAGCCCAACTCTCAGTAGATGCTCTCTAAAAGATGAAGACGTTTCTAGGATGGATGAGCATTCTTGTTGGTAGATTTTTAAAGCAAAAAGAGGCCACGGTGAAAATAACTTGCTTAACATATAAAGCATCTTTCAGTCATTTCTGCATGCGTTCATTAACTTGTAAATGTAGGCATCTGCTCTCTCTGTGAATGCTCTGGTGTCAAAGAACTTACCAATGTCTTTACTTACCTAATTCCATTGACTACTTATTCTCCTGCCTCAGGAATCTCTTCATAGTAACACTGACTATAGCTATATAGCAAATATAATGCAAATAAAAATAAAGCCTCTGTGTTATAAATACGAGTTAAATTAGGCAGAAGTTTATTTTTAGGTTACTGGTTATATTGAAGATCAACATGTTAAACAAGAGTGTTCTTTGTGCTCGGCAGCAATTTTTACAATGAAATTGTACTCTCATCATTGTGTTGATGTGAAAGAGCAGGGAACCTGCTGGCAGGCCTATCTGGGTTAGGCTGCAGCTTCATGAGAAGCTCCTAAAGCAGGTTTACATAAATGGGACCCTATCTTCTTGGGTTAAATATAGTTCTGTAGTTTAATCTAATATGTGGCTACCATAAAGTCACCCTTTATTGACTGACAGTAGTAGTCTGACTTGTTCATCTTTTCAGTGCTATGCTTAAAAACAAAACAATGAAAACATAAATAAAATTCACGGGTGAATCTTTCATGGAATTCATTGTGAGTTTATTGCTGTTATTTAGGGTGGGGTGGGTTTTTTGAATGAAAATATTAATTAACTAGTCAGATTGGAATAGACTTGAAATATATACAGCATACTTTTAATTAATCTATTTTTTCTTTAATAAAGGTATAAAAAGAATTTCTTTCTTTTTCTGTTTTAGGCTATAATCTTGAAGGGTGCTTCAGCAAAAGTACAGATAACACTAACTATAAAAATGTACCGGTTAAAATACATAATTTCTCAATATATCACAATCACAAAGAGAGTAAAGTAAATGTATTCAAGATAAAGGAATTAATAGATTCCCTTGGCCTCTTTTTTAGAACTGCTAAATTTCCATTAAAATTATAAACTGAGTCATGGACTTCTAGAAGCAGTGTTCCTTGGTAAGATGTTGAATATTATTTTATTTTATCTTACTACTCTATAAATACTTAACTACTTGTATCATTATTTATAAGCACCATTTTCCAGGGACATTATTCATCAGCTTCTGGTTTCCATTCAAAAGGTTGAAAAAAAACCCCCACACAAAACAAAACCCACAAATGCCCTTTTTCTAACATGAGAATTCAGGTAGGTTTTAAACAGCTTTATCAGTTTCTCTGTAGGGCCTCACCTTGACCTGCAGTCAAAAGTGACATAATTTTTCATGTAGTTGGCAGGATGCACAATTGTGTGTGTTTGTGTTTATATGGACCTGTATATATTACTGGTTATACACAGCAGTCAAACTGAAAAGATTCTTGCCAGTACCTTGATTTAACTTCTTGGTCTTAAAAAGCCTGGTGTTGGTACTGCGAGGTTCATTCTGATGGCATCAGTATCGCTTAGCTGTTGGGTAAGCAGCACCGCATTTGACAGTGCTGAAGTCTTCAACTTCTGTCTGTTATACCATGAGTTGTGTTTCTTAGTATAGTGTTGCTTTTTGTCTGTGAACATGTGGGGACACACTAGAGGTAATGTTATGTTCAGTTCCAAGTACGAAGTCAGTGCCACGTCTGCTACAGGTGCATAGACAAATCCAGAAAAGAGCATAGTTTGGCATGACTGAAAGCCTTAGCTGAAGACATAAAGAACATAATTCATAATGCCTGTTAATTTTTTTTTTTCTCAGATAAGCTTGTACAAGTCTGATAAGGTCATGTCATGTCCAGCAAGCGGAGTCCAATTATAAGTTCAAGTTACAGTAGTAAACTTTTTTCTTTTTAAAAAAACCCTGAGAGTAGCTGGGAATCTCAGTGCTTCTATTAACTCACTGCATGCAGTAAATTGGCCGTTTTTCACATGTTCTTACATTCTAAACAAACGGTTTACATTAGCAAGTTAGCGAGGACATTAAAATAATTAATTTCACACTCTTCACTTTACTAATGGAAAGGAAATTATTTATTGAACTTAACTCCTAATTTTAAAGACTAGGAGCTGTGGAAGTCATACTTAGTACATGTAGAACAAACCCAGTTCTCACTGGAGTATTTCCATTAGAAATGCCTCACTTTTTATGACAATATTCTAAAGACAAAAATAAAGTTGTTCTTACAACATGCATTAGAAATGTAAAAAGCAAGGACTCAGTTCCCAAAATATAAGTAATGCAATTAAAAGCCAATAGTAATACTACTTGTTAGCTTAAACATTGCTTGTAAGTTGGTCGGTATTGCCATTTTTCACTCTCTTCCCCACATCATGTGGGACAAATTTTTTACTGATAAATGTTTTCAGGGTACTTCAGGGTTTTTCTGTTGGAAGGAAGCTGAGATATCTTGCAACAATAATAAGAAAATATGGGGGTTTTGCTAAATAACAATGAAAATTTAGTGCTTGAGACCAAGTGCACCTTGATACAAGGTCTTTTCAGTAGAACCTTCCTAAATAAAGTATCCAAGATCAGAACTGGAGAAAATGTTTCTTTTAAAATTTGTAGAGGACAAACAGACTTGGTTATTGTAGTACATTCTATTTCCATTGACTTTAAACTTTTTTTTTTAAAACCCCAAGCTGTAAGGCAAACAAAACCTGAAAAATGGAAAGGTTTTTTATTCAAATCTTTTTTTATAAACACTTTTTATTTAAAAGAGATTTCCCTAATTTTCCATTTTTTTATTATTTTGCCAAGCACAGAGCAGCATTTAGGAAGGACTTGTGAAATATTACATATTCTCCTAGTTAACCAGGAAATTTTAAACAATCTTGGCTTTTTGTTTCCTTCTCAGAAAAACATCATCTCAGCTCGCATCTGAAAATACAGCTAATACTTCCTTTGCTACTTCTTGAATTTTAGTCCTTTGGAACAAGGACTGCCCTGTACTATTAATTCTAGCTTTGTTGTCAAGGCAATAAATGTGATAATGCATCCAGTATGTTCTAGCATGTGTTAAAAGTATTGTAGACAGGCGACATATGCTTTAACAAGATGTGGCTTTGCTACTTTGAGTCTGTCTCTCTTTGAGCTTTTTATCTGTACCAGCTTAGGTGATTTTATAGATGATGTTTTTCTTTCATCTGGATGAGACTCTTACAGTATTCTAACAGCTGTGGTTTTTATCCCTAGTTAAAGATTGCATGTTTATGTGATGAGCAGTCCCGATTTCAGCTAGGTTCTCTGATCATTTCTGGAATTCCAAGGATAATAATCGTCAAAGCTATTAATAAACTACTTTGTCCCGATCAACTTCAAAGTTAATTGCTTTTCAATTCATACAGTAACTGATGGTCCCCTTAGTGTATTTGGGTATATGTTTAATACTTTGATAGTTGCCCTAGAAATAAGTACCTTAATAACAAAATAATTTTCACAAAAATTTTTAGTTTGGAGTGTATGAATGAACTCAAATTGCCCTCTATAGTCTGTAATGAATTCAGCATCTCTCTTGCTAACAAGATATTTTTCAGGTGTTACTATAAAAATAACTTCTATCAGAAGTCACTTTATCTAATTTATGTTTTAAATTATTTACAGTACAAAATTTGCCAGGAATGTGATGCATGTCTTAGTTATAGGGATGCAGATTCACAAACTTCATATTTAAGTTAGAAAATGTGGAGAGGAGCTGTAAGAGAGTGGTTTGTAAGGCCAGCCATGACAGGGCAGCTGTATCTCCATCTGGAATTTCCCAGGCAGAACAATGTACAGATGTTCTGCACTGAATTGCTATTGCATGCCCTAGGTGGTTTCTAAATGCATCAGATTTACTGTTCATGGGCAGTAACTTCTATGTTCTTAGAAGGCTTGGTTTGCTGACTATGCATCACTTATATATAGAGATTGAGTCCAGATTTTTTTTTTTATGTTATTGGCAAGTATACAAATTCTGTCTAGGCAGGAAAAGTGAATGTTCAGGTAAAATCCAGGTCATTGGTGCCTTGCATTGTGTTTTGTATCTCTAGTTCTGAATGGTCCTTGCTGTGAGACAGCCCTTCTCTAATGCTTTGTGGAGAATGTTCATATGGATGCCTTGCTCTTGGTGGCAGTTCCACAATTAGAATTCCACTCAATTGGAGCACTTATTGACAACACTTTATTAGTGTGAAATAAATTTTATTTAGCTATTTATCCCTCTCTCAAGATCATGTGAATTTAAATAGCACCTGTGTACATCTGTTTACCTAAGTCTTTTGCTAAGAAGGCTGCTCAAAAGATCTCAAGGTGTTGCTCCATTTTATTTTCTGAAGTTGGGTTATGTAGTATTTGTAAATATACTGGGTCAGTGGGCATGATTGTATCATGGCCTGAATATCAATTTGTTTTCCCCTCATCTGAAACCAAGCAGGATACTCTTTTTGTTAAAATTCCCAGGTCATGGTGACTTTGTCAGGCCAGAGAGGAAGAAAAGAACAGCAATGTTATAGCATGTACATAGACCTTTGATTTATCTAAAAGAGCATCAATTGAAATGTGCAATGGGCTTAAGATTGTGTATGCTACCTTTGTAGTGTGCTGTCATCATTCTGTAACTTCCAACCCATTTTTTCTGAACTACTGACTAATGGGTTTGCACCAGTGCAGTGTGTTTCTCCATCATCGTTCTGAATTCCTTCTTCCTTCTGCTATGGTTCCTCTTTTATGATGCTTTGAAAAAATTTGCATCCTTTCTTTTCTGGATTACTTTTACTTTTTGAATTTCTGTGTAGGCTCATAAAGTCCTCTGAGCCAGAAGTTAGGAGAAATGCTATTATATATGCATGCTTTGTTCTCAGCTGTCTCTGAGTTGGCACCTATGGCCACTGTTGGAGGCAGGACACTGTGCTAGACGGGGCTGAGTGCATCTGAACCGGTATGGTGGGTCTTAGCAGCACGCAATTCTTCAGTCTTACTGTAGTGCTTAGGAGAGGGCATCTATAAATCTTGGGTGTAGTTGTTACCCAGATTGATAGTCAATTTTGGTGGAGTCATATAACTACAGGAATAAATGAGATAAATTAAAATGCAATTATAAGGTGGAAAGTGAGAGAACAGGCCATGCTATAATAATAACAATAAACTTAAAACGTGGGGGGAAGACGTACAGATAGGAAGAGCACAAAGGAGGTCTGATTTTTATCTTTTCCATAAGGAAACAGTCATATCCAATGAGATGAAAGAGTTTTCTTTGTATATACATAAGGATGACAGTGAATTAGATCCACTTTAATGAGCATGGCAATATAGTCTCTGTGTACGACACAGTCACTTGGCAATACTAATGTGATCTGGGCGGGCCTAAGCAGATGATTGCATTTTTGTTGAATTAACCAGAACAGATGATAGGAATGACAGCATAGTGCTGTAACTTCCAGGCAGCTGAACCTGAATGTTTACACTTTGGGATTTTACATAAGGAATTGTAATTTTGACTTTTTAATTTTGCCACCTTCTGGCATAGCAGACAGCCACATGTTAATATTTAGAGCCCAGGTACTGTTGTATATTTTGGTTTTGCTTTTTGTTTACTAAGCTATCCTTTTACTGTGAAATATTAGCTTAATTGTGAAGACCAAGGTGTTTTTGCTACCTGATGGAGTTTGCACCTGATATCTAGCTCTCTCAGCTTTCTCACTATAAGTGTTGCTTGCTTAAGAATAAAAATTTGGAAGCTGTTTAAGGTTGAATAAATGAAAATGGAGAGATGTTGGTAATAGTCCTTTACCTTTGAATGGTTCTATTTTCAGGAGGTAAATTTAATTAAAATTATTGTAGATATGCCATATTTCTTTGATTGAAATTATTTTACATTTCCCAGTAAGAACTAACATAAATACTCACTTTTTAGGAACAACTACTGCCTTATTTTTATAATACCCCTTTGCTTCACAAAGTTTTTCCTGATAGTTCCCAGCAAGAGAGAGGTCTACAAAAAACCCAATTCACAAGAAATTTTACTTAGTATCTGAACACATACACATTACAAGGCAGGTTATTTACTCTTTGTAACTAAAATAATTTCTTCTTCCAATGGAGTATTGAAACTTTGCTCATCAACTACATTCAGCATCCCATAGGTTCAACTGCTGGCTTCTGTTCCCTGCCCCGCGCTCTCAGGTGAGAGCTTCCCATTTGCTCGCTGTTCCCAGAGAAGGAAACCATCTCATAGTAATGTCCTGATTAGGATCTTTCTTAGTTTATCTTTTCAGAAGGATATTAAATCAACCAAGTTTAATTTTGTAAAGGTCTATTTCTTAGACACAACTTGTCTGTCCCTGGCCTACCTTACTTAGCCCTGGCATCTGCTCATTTCTGTCATTATTATATCATATCAAGTCATATCATAGCTTTTTCAAATATCCCTTTAGCTTTCTTTTACATTATTTTATAAAGGTCTTGCAGGTATCAGAAAATCCAACATTATGTGCAGAATATTGTCCAGTGGCCAGGCAAATTAGATTGTTCCTCTTTCTTTAATCTCTCCTCTTTCTAGAAATCCCTGCAGCATTTCTAATAAGGGGTTCCAAGTCTGGTAACAGTGGGAATTCTTGGAACTGTCTGTACCACTTTAGATGATTTAAAAATCCATTATTTGCCACATGCATGCATTTACTGTGAATATAAAGGGAGGAGGATGCACATGTTGGCAGTGTTTTGGAACAGGCAGTAGGTTAAATGGTCTTCATTTCTTCCTTCAAACAAAAATGATGAATAGAAAATGCCACTACATTTTAGGCAGGAACTCTATGTAAAATAAAAATACCGTCATTATCAGTCCTTGGGTCTGTTTGCAACAAGTTATAAAATACAATTACTTGTATTTCTCATAATTTTTTACAGCTATGTCTAATTTTATATTGTCAGATAGATCACTATGGGTATTTATAAATTGCTAGAAAAAATGATCACATCTATTTGACTATGTGTTTTTAAATTTTAAAAAATCAGGTGGGCTGCAGGACATTAAAATCTCATTAGTTGTTTAGTAAGCAGAAGTGGATGAAAAAGCTGGAAGTGGGCTTCTGATACAGTTTAGGCCTTAATTTCATAAAAGTTTTGGAAGTCAACACTGCAATTGAAAAAGGTTTTCCAACTCCCCTGTCATGCCCAACTGCTTTTTCACCTGCCAACCTTTCCTTTGTGCTGGCTCCAGCATTTTTCAGATTATGAGATGAATTGTCTCAGAGAGAGCGATAAAGGTTAAAGGTACTGAGACAGGAAAATGCCTCATGTTTAGCCTGGATTGGTTCTCTCTTTTGGCTTACCACAGCTGTGCTGGCTGAAGGTGGGGACAGAATTATTTCTTTTTAAGGTTTATGTTGGCTTAAAGTGTTCATGAAACTATGGCCTTAATTGTGGCATGCTGCAGGGAGGGAATGAACACTCAGTGTGCATCCTTCTAGGAATTACATCTGATAATCACTGGACTAGAAACTTCTCCCAAGATGGTTTTGTCTTCAGGTACATGCCTCAGCACTCATCTCTTGTATCCTATTCCTCTGCAAGTTTCTGGTGTCCCTCATGACCACCTTCCTCAAGAGCAGCAGGTTGAAAACTGACTTAATCACTGATGCTCCACAGCAGCCCTCGCTGAAATTTAATCATTTTCACTGCTTCTGTGCTGAATTCTGCACAGCTCTGGCAGTACATGGTTCTGCAAAGCTGAGATCAGCGGTAGGGTGCTGGGACTGACTGGGTGTCTGCAGGCTGCAGCAACAGCATCAGGTCGTACTTCTATGACCATCCGTAGGTGCTGGTCAGTGAGGCTATAGGGAAAGTCTGTATTCACAAAGACATTGAATTGCCCAAATCTAAAGGTGTAATTCTTAAAATGTCTGCATAGCAACTTCCACTCTGCAAGTCTCTGAGTGTGCGTGTCCATAGCTCTGGTTTTACATTTTTCCGAGTTAATACAGATTTTTCATTGCTAAACTAGTCACTGCTCACCTGCATTTAACCTAATCTGTGTCCCCAAAGGGGACCAAGTCAGTAGGTGCGTCATGCTAACATACGCTGCTACACTGATTGCCTTAAGAAATACAATTACTGGAATTTTTGCTCAGAAATACAATCAGAGGAAGAGGTAGCTAAGGTATCCTTTTCTGTGGCTATAGAAGACTCTTTGTTCAAATGAGAAGTAATCCTCATACAAAATATTATAGGATGCCAGTTCCCTATTGAAACTAGGTCACTTTGTATAAAATAATTAAAGATTTATTGGTCCTTAGGGAAGGACCTAGATCTCTAGACTAATGTTTGGGGCCCTCAGTGGAGGATAATGAATCAGTTGTTTGTTGGGCAAGCGTTGCAGTCATTATAATTGTGGGAAGGGCTGTTACAACACGCTCTTCCAATTGCATTCTAAAGATAAAATTGACACCTGCTTAATATTTTAACAAAAGGGCATGGGGAATTGAACTACAAAAGAGGGTTTAAGGCTGTGTTAAGTGGAGATGCCTGTCTTAGGAAATCTTAGAAATACAGCTTATTGCCTGTTTTCTGCTGAGGATTGTATAGAGAGAGAAAAGTGAACTTTTCCATTTATTGCAGAGGCAGAGAAAGGACCGAAGGCTGGATATTCCACTTCACTTAAGTGATCGGCATCAGGATTGTGCATTTTGTGATGCTGCAATTGCCAAATGCCTCTGTGGATCTACCACAAATCATTAACTAAAAATGATGTAACACAATCACCATTAACACATGGTGCAGCTCCCAGCAGTTCAGCGTGTTGCCATCTCAAATATTCAGAATAACCTTGCAACTTAGAAGCCATGTCTGTTTTCCTTCTCAGTAGCAGTTTCTGGACGGAGTTAGAAACACTATTTATCTCTGAAAGCAGCTTAAATGACAGTAACTTGAATGCTGGGAAAATTGATGACCTAAGGTGTTCACTTTTGACTGATGTTAATGCACTGGGCAACTGGGATAGCAGAGCCACATTTATAACAAAACATCATAAGTAATATCAAAGAATGGTGAAAAGTTCAGTGGCAGCTTCTTTATCAAGTGTTCCTAGTTAATGCATTAATTCATTGTTCCCACTGAAGTGTTTCATATTAACCATATTTGAAAAGACAGTCTGCTAAGTGACAGCAGTTGGTGATGGTTCTCAACTGCAGCAGAATGCCAGCAAGTAAAACAAAGCAGTGTAACACTGCCTGTCATTAAGAGAGGACTTGATGCTATCATATATTCAAAGTTTTCGTATTAGTCCTGAACAGTGAAGCAATTAATGTTTGGGGTTTTTTTGTACCTAATTTTAAATTACTGCAGGTAATACCTATGTAAACCAGTATCAAATATTTTCTCTGTGTACATGATACAATCTATTTTAGGATTGTTTTGGAGGTTTTTTTTCTTTCCTCTAGTTGGGAACATCTCACCTTTTTACCTGCAAAGCTATTTGCCCAAAGTAAATTGAGTAACTAATTTGAATTAGCTTTCTGAAATGCAGAAAACAACAATAAATGTAATTCTTTCCAGCTCTCCACAAAATGACACAAAAATAGATTCTTTGTATGTAAATGTAGCAGTTTCTGTTATTCTAACGTTCTTGTGTTTTGAAGCCCTGTACTCCACTTTTATCCTGCCGTAATCACTTCTCATTGCCTTTCTTTTCTGCAAGTATTATAAACTTACTGGAGTGATGGAGAGGGCAGGCGAGGTGACTGAATTTTCATTTTCAATTGTGTGTATGTAGTACAGGTCATCTCTTCCAAGAACATTTGTATACTGAAAAAATTTTGATTTTTTTTTTTTTTTTTAAATTTCCATTAACTCAAGTAAAGCAATTTCATAATCACTGGTCAGAAATTCTGCTTGTACTCTAATCTGTTTCTAAAATGGGCAGATTAAGAAGAAATATCAGGTACATAAATATGCAACTGTAGATGGTAAGGGTTTACAGTCACCAGGTATGCTAAAGATGATGCTAACATTAAATTTGTCTTTTGCCATAAGGAGGAACAGTATAAATAGACTCCTAAATAACTGTTCTTATAGAGTAAGTGCATCACTATTGTACTTCTTAATTTGAACTCCAAAAATATTTTTATTTTTACTGTGTCATGATAATGTTTTATCATTACATAGTTTTCCCATCATTATGTGATGTAATATTAAATTAAATTGCATTATTTAGTGACTGTTATTAGAAAAATTCTTCTCCTTCCTCCTCCTGAATATATCTGCCAGTAGCCAGATAGCATGCAGAGTAGCGGTAGGTAGAAGCGATGCTGTGATGCAGTTCTCTCCTAGTCTGGTGCACGCAATTGAGTATTGGAAAGGAAGGCAGAACTTGCAAGTTTATGCCTGTAGCTGGGAATGCCCTACAAAGTCAGGACATCCCTTGTAAACTAGCACATCTAATTACGCAAGGCTCTCCTGATATTTTGTGTTGTCAGGAGGGCAAAACCTGTTCTTTTTCTGACAACATATCACAGCAAAGCAGACTTTCTGCAGGATGATAAATGACAGATTTTTAATACTATTTGACACAGCTGCATTAACTCTGTTGCTGAAAGAATGAAAATAATTATTATTATTTTTTTAATTTAAAAGCACATTGTTAGCAGGACTTCATTTAGACATGAAAGATAAGTCATGTTACTTCTTACATGACTCATTTATCTGTTTGGAACATTGTTATTTTGATTTGAAGCATTTGCTAAAGGGTAGGTTCTTGGCTGTGGATCATGAATATATAAATCTTTATCCCATAGTAGTAAATTTTACTCTCCTTCTACACCTAAATTCATGAAGGAGAGAGTAACTCTCCTTCTACACCTAAATTCATGCAGGACAGAGTATCTTCTGCTGTGATGACATTCTGCCAGAGCAGTAAGCTCTCAGGCCTTATGAACAGATACATAGTTCAGCATTTTTAAAAATTATTGAAGAACACTATACTCTGACTATTCTTGTGAACTGTTAGAACATTGATGAACACTGTAGTTTATAAGGAAGAAGCAGAAAAATGAGGATGTGTTTTGTGCTGTAGTTTACTTGAGTTTGAAGGACAGTTTATGCAAATATACCAACTGATAGTACCTTCTGTGGTAACGAAGCATTTCAGGTAAGTCATGTAGCACTTCTATTTCATAATATGAAAATTTCATAGTGATTTTAGAAGCTGGCTTTAGAATGCCAGTGAAATCTTTTCTTAATTTTTTCATTATAAGAAATAAATATACATTTGGATGTCAAGCTATTTCATACAAGGGGTAATAGTTTTAAACTAAAAGAGGATAGATTCAGACCAGATATAAGGAAGAAATTTTTTACAATGAGTGTGGTGCAACGCTGGAACAGGTTGCCCAGAGACGTGGTAGATGTCCCATCCCTGGAAACATTCAAGGTCAGGTTGGATGGGGCTCTGAGCAACCTGATCTAGTTAAAGAGGTCCCTGCTCATTGCAGTGGGGTTGGACTAGGTAACCCTTAAATGTCCCTTCCAACCCAAACCATTCTGTGATTCTATGACTTGATGATGCGTGGTGTTAGTCCCTCACGCATACTTGTATTGGGTCTGGCTGAGATGGAGTTAATTCTCCCCATAGCAGCCCTTGTAGTGCTGTGCTTTGCATTGGTAGCTAGAAGGGTGTTGATAACACACCAGTGTTTTGCCTACTGCTGAGCAGTGCTGGCACAGTATCAAGGCAGTCTCCCCAATATTTTTGCTCTCCTCAATGGCAGGCTGGGGCTGGGCAAGATCTTGGGAGGGGACGTAGCCAGGACAGCTGACCCGAACTGACCAGATGGATATTCCACACCATATGATGTCAGCTCAGCTATAAAAGCTAAGTAACGGAGATGGAAGGGGGGGCATTTCCGTCTGCCGGAGCAACCACTATAAGTAGAGGAGCCCTGCTTCCCAGGAAGTGGCCAGACTTTGCCTGCTGATGGGAAGTAGAGAATAACATCATTTGTTTTTCCTTTGCTTTTGCGCATGTGTCCTTTGCTTTCACTTTATTAAACTGTCCTTATCTTGACCCATGAGCCTTTTGTTATATTTTTCTCTCCCCTGTCTAGCTGAGGAGGGGAGTGATAGAGCGGCTTCAGTGGGGACCTGGTGCCCAGCCAGGGTCAACCCACCACAGCACTCCTCTCTGTGCCCAACAGTAGCTAGCAATAACCAAAATGAAAGAAGGAAAACAATACTTCTTCATTTGAATGCATTATCTCCTCCCAGTATTTTTAGGTTTCCCAATTAACTGTGTGATGTCTTTATATATGTTAGAACTTTTCAGACCTCTTCAGTTTTTGAAGAAATAAGCTACTTCTTGTGATAACACTTCAGTCAGATATTCCATTTAATTCTTAGTCTTGACTCTGTATTAGTGTTGTGGATGGAGTGATGCACTTTACTCGTAAGAGAGAAGCAGCAATAAAACAGCGATTTAACAAAATTTGATAGTAAATGCAACAGTGCTTTAACAAGAATCGATGGCAAGGTACACTTGATTATTTACCGCGTAGAGGACAGCATCAGACAAAACTGTCAGGGATACCCTCCTGTTGAGTCATGAGGTTCAGAAAGGAACCCCTTGCATTCTAAACTCCTTCTCAGACAGGTGTCTAGGCACAGCTGGATCCAGACTTAGTCCTAGACTTGGTCAACAGTTTATGTTTATATGTGCAATCAGTCCTTTATATCACTTAGCTAAGATTTCAAAGTTTCAGCATGCTTATTCCCAATGCACTTACCAAGTATCTGGCGCGATAAGGATTCTCTCAACCTTGAAGAGTAACCTTGAGAGGCATCCCTACTCAAGGGGAGATCCTGGCATGCAGGCTGCTGCTGTGCGGGAGAGCTCAGCACGCCCTGGGCTGCTCTTTATCTGTGGAGTAAGATGACTGGCTTATAGTTATATATGCATACCAACTACAGCTGTTAGTTTCTTCCAAATTTGGCTTGAGTTGGACATGGACCAGCACGGTGGTTAGGTGGGTGCATTGCTCAAATCAGCCTTTGGCTCTTCTGTTGTTGTCTGTCTCCCCTGAATCCACATGACCGGACACATCCATTACGCCCACCACTGGTGGTTACCACTTGAGCAGGGTTATGGGAAATAAAGGTCAGGTTGGGGCAGGGAGGGGGGGGAAGCACACCATCACAAGATGCCTTTGCATAATGCTCTTGGTTCTGTACTAGCTGCTGTGTCTCTCCTGTGTTGTGTAACTGGAAAGATTGTCCCAGATAGAGAAAGACTCTGGGTGTATTTACTTCTGCTAGGGTTGGATTGGATTTTTCTTCAAATCACTATTTTTTAAAAAGAACTTTGCTATTCTTGAAAAGCATATTGTAGCTTTACAATGTAGTGGTGGTGAGCTTCATACTCAGTCAAAAAGTAGTAATCAAAAGTGGTTCAGTGTTCATGTAAGTCACTGAGTGCTCTAAGATGCAGCAGGGTTTCAGTTTGTGTTCATGGTTTTATAGTGCTCACCATTGTTCACAAAGAATGAAACACAGGCTGTTCCATATATGAATGAAATGCAATTCACTCTTCCACCAAAAAGTGCTCCTTTCTTGTTTTAAAGATAATTCAAAGCAAAGCACACCTGTTCCAAATACTTTTTTTTTCTCTCCAAAGACATTGTTCTTGAAGTATCCTAACAGTTCAGATAACTTCGCAACCTGATCATGTGGCTGTCATCACAGTGTTTTGCTGACAGATTTCTAAGCTGGTTAGTCACCTTGCAGATGGGACAGCCACATCTAAAGTTGATATTTTCTAGAAACACAGAAGGGTTGCTCTCTTGTTCCTAAATAGTGCTGCAGATGAAATGAAGTCTAGCTCTGTTTAAGAATAGCAAAACCCAGCTGCTCTGAATTTCCTCTTGTGAATTATTAGGGTTTTACGATGACCCTTATTTTGTTATTTACAGGGCAAAATGCTATTGTAGAAGTCAATAGCAAAGTTTTTAATGTTCTTGATGGAGCCAGGAAATTAATACAATTATTCAAATCGTGATCTATGTGCTGCCCAAAGGCAGCAGCATAACTTGAATAGGAAATAGTGTCTTCGATAGTCTCTTCCTCCTATCTGGATTTATGTGTATCTGTAAGAAAATTTTAAATTAAAATAAAAAGCATTGTGAATCAAATGTCTGGTTTTCAAATATAATTTACTGTAGGAATTGTAATTATCAGTATGTTTTTATGTGGCAAGGGCTGTTTTTACTGCCCTCTGAAACTTTTTAGTTAGGAAGCATTTATTTTTCTTTTTAAATGATGCATTTCATAGGAAAAAATATCTTTATAGANGCTTTTATAACCTATTACCATTTAAGTGTTTTATTTTCTACAGTCAAGGTACTGCTCAGGAGTACTTACTTTTTTTACTCCTGCAGTTTAAAAGCATTAGTATAAATTATGTCCTATTGGAATACTGATGAAGTCTTTTTCGGGGGGCGAGGGGGGTTTGTAGGGTATGGCAGTAGTCTGCTCTGCAGCTCAACTTGTATTCTGCTTTCAAGAATGAGTTGCTATAAAAGTATGTGTTGGTTTTGTAGTACTAAGGCATTGATAGATTTCTACACCAGTGGTCTCAGTTGATTTTTGGGAGGGTTAAGAGAG
>VYZV01017205.1:1249-13500 GCA_013401275.1 Pandion haliaetus | reverse complement strand
GTGAAGGACTGTCTCCCGTGGCAGGGACCCCACAGTGGAGCATGGGACGAGTGAGGAATCTTCCCCCTGAGGAAAGGAGCGGCAGAGACGATGTGTGGCGATCTGACCTCAACCCCATCCCCTGTTCCCCTGTGCCACTGGGGGGAGGAGGTAGAAAGCACCGGGAATGGAGCTGAGCTGGGAAGGCAGGAGGGGTGGGAGGAAGTGTTCTGATGTTTGGTTTCCCTTCCCAATACCCTTGTGGGTTTTTTTTATTTGGTTTGTAGTAAATTCAATTGATTTTGTTTCTTCCCCAAGTTGAGCCTGTCTTTTGCCCGTGACCATAAGTGGGGAGTGATCCCTCCCAGTCCTTGTCTTGACCCACAAGCCTGCCTTTGGATTTTCTCCTCATCCCAACGTGGCCAGGGGCGGGGGTGGGGGGTGAGTGAGCGGCTTCGTGGTGCTTTGTTACTGACTGAGCTGAAACCACGACAATTGTCAATAATTATTTCTACAAGATCAATTTCTGTTTAAAGGACTCTGAAGTGAGTGCTCTAGTATTAAATTTTTATAAGTTTTTAAATAACAAAAATTTTGGCTTCAAATTATGCAAGTAAAGAAATGAAAAATAAAACCTTCTGTAGTAAAAAAGGATTATTAAACAACACTTTACTATCAGTTTTCATTCTGATGTCACTTGATAAGTAAACATGTTAATTGGAAGTTTATCTTTCTGAAAAAAAATCAAAGAAAAACCATAACCCTCTGAATTTGTCTCTAAAAAGTAACAGATCTTCTTATCAACAGGCTTTCTTCTGTAGAAAATGGAACACCTTAATGAAGAAAAAAGGCAAGCTCCTCAAAGCAGGAAAAAGCAGGGAACTAAGATTTTTTAAATTGTTATTTATTTTAGAGCTCATTTGGTATGGCCTCCAGTCCAAAGGTTGAAACCAGCTAGTGACGCATGGGAAGTGTCCTCCTTTGCAATGCACTAGGAATTTCAGGGCCGAATTTTCTCTTTATCACACAGCAAATCGTCATGGAAAACCTTACCACCCCAAGCATTACTAAGAAAAGACTGATCAAAACCTTACAATAGATATTCATAGGCAATGTAGGCTGGAAGGCAGACAGGAGACCCTCCTCTTCCTCCTTACTGCTGTCAGGGCCCTGAGGGCACCCATAGGGCCTGACTGGTGAGTCTGCCAGGATTCTCCCCACACACACCCTCTGCCCCAGCACTATGGTTCCATTTCGGCTTCAGCTGGTGTTAGCTGGAAATGGATCAAGGGAGAGCTGGGCCACAGCATGTTCCTGGCACCCAGTTTGGGTGAGGCTACACCAGCCAGGAAAAATCAAGGAAGGGGAACAGCATTACCTGCCTGAGCATGAACTGTGTCCTTTGCCCTCAGACACAGAGAATGGGCTGTAACCCATTTTATGTATTAGTGTAATATTAGCCTGAGGGACCTCAGGGACTATTTCTCTTGGACTATATCTTTTGGGCACTGTGCAGAGTAAATAATACTTAGTATGTGGAAGTCAGACAATTGTTATTAGGGCTAGATGACTTTCAAGATAACAGTGAAAAAACTCACAAACCTCAAGCCTGAGCCCTCTCTTCTGGGCCAGAGCATTAGTTTAATAAAAGAAGAGAAACACCTCTTGCTGTTTAGGATTCATCACTGTGAGTAGTTTTCCTGGCTTCATTTTTGGCATAGAAATCAATATGGTATTCTGTAGTCTCTCATGTAGACTCCAGGTTACAGCGCTAGGCTGTACTGCAGTTGGGAATCAAAGAGCACCACAGACCTTTGCTTTCTCATGGAATTTGCCCACCAGGAACACACATGAAGAGCCATAGGCACACTATGGGAGAGACCCAAAGAGTGGAAAAATGTATTTCTGTTATTCCACAACTACTCAGATCAAATGCACTTCCAAAGACTGAACAAGAACAATGAACTTCTGCTGTGATTCTCCCTGGAAAACACTTCAGAAACCAACACAGATTGCACATTTGAAAGCAAACTGCAGCTTTGTACGAGCTTCTCTATTAGACACTTAACTGCTTGTTAACCATTCTCCTACTGAAAGCATTCCTTCTCTAATGATTGTAATATGAAACAGTTTGTATTTGACAATGCAGTACTGCAGAGAGGCAAAGGCTGGCATAAGTTTCACTGTACTAATAATACTTATCAGCATGATTTATTGTACTATAATTATGCATTTGTTGAGAATGAATCCCAAACAGGGTGACATTTGCTACAGTTCTTAACCTACAGCAATCCATGTGGTATACCAGTGTTTGCTTGCCTAACAACTTTAAAGAGGTTTGGCCCCTTGTTTCATATAGATGACTGCTATGTTTGGGGGAAAGTGTTAAGAGGAGTGTCTGTATGATGGATTTTTTTTACTAGTTCAACTCTTCAGCCATGTAAATAAGAGAGCAGAATTGTTTTAAATTCCATTTTCATACACTTTTCACATATACTTACCATAAAATCAGTGCCTGCTATCCCTTTTCATCTTTCCCCCTCAATCAATATCAAACCTTTACAAAACTCTGACCCTGTTTTATGTCATTCATCTGGCAGATAGTAGTTATAAATAGTGAAAGACAAGGAACATGATGTAAGAAGCAGGGGTGTACTCCAACGCTGTGAAATATATTCTGGGAATAAACAAAATGTTATGTTCCAATATTGGGATAAGAAGTTGAATTTTTAAGACTTCTCACTGAACAATATTTTTTTAAATAGTAGAAATTTTGCTTTGAGAGTATGGTTTCATGGCCACAAGACCCAGAAGAATCCTCGCAAATATTCAGTGTTTAATTATACTGTTTAACTTAAGAATCAAATAATTAGATTCCTACAACCAATCAGAAAAACAGGCATCTAGAATTTGAAAAAACCATTGGAATCACTTTGAATAAGACAGTGAATCCATAGTATCTCCACTGCTGGCTGCTGAAAGTGTGTTAAATGCCTAAATATAAGTGAGGTACATTGGATTATTAGCCCTTACTCACAGTCTTTCCTGGTAGACTAGTAGGGTACTTTGCTTAGCCTCCCAGGCTAGCTGCATTAATTATGGGCTTAAAAACTCCTTTTAAGCACTTATTTTCATACTACTTTTCCTAATTTCTTTGTTCAAAAAATAATTCAATATCAAGATTTGCTGCATTGTGATTTATGCTTCATGTCAAATTATTTAAGACCACCCTCATTTCCTTTCTTGACTTCAAGTAAGAAATATAAAATACTTCACCCACACACATAGTCTTCCATTCTGGGTTCATAAAACACTTTTCAAATGCCATTCTGTTGACATATGTAGTTATTTAGCTGTTGATCCTGTCTTACCCTTATTAAGATAAGAATTGATATGGGCATGCTAAGCTGAGGACATTCACAGTGCCTGTTGTTCTCATTTAGGTCTAGTTTAATTTTTAATGACCTTTAAGTTAACCAACTACTTTTGATTCTTTAAATCTATGAACTGTTGATTAACTACTCTTTTTCTTTCCTAAGAAAGTGAAAGATACCTGAGACTTACACTGTTCAACACCTTACTAAAAGTACCAGATGTTAACTGGTCAAACCATTGTTATGAGGGAGGTATGGAAATGATATTTTAGGAAGATTGTTTATCTTTCAAACATTAGAATTAGAAAATACTATAGTGAAATCTACAGTTGAAGGCAGTAAACAACAGATTAAAAATGCAGCTAAGTATGTACTACTTACTGAACCACATTCTCTGTTTTTGTCTTACAGCAAATGCAGAAATAAAGGTAAATATGGTAGTACAGGTTATGCAGGTGAGCTGATTAAAATGAAGATATTTTCCTTCAGTCTCTCAACACAGTCATTGGCACCATGAAGAGAATTAAGGAGTGCCAACCCTTACTGTCTGTGTGTAAATCACTTTGAGGGAACTAGTTTCCTAGAACTTCAGACATGCTGCCTAACTCTTAAAAGGCTAAAGTAGTCATTCAAGCACCATTGATAGGGGATAAAAATGAGCATGATCAAAGGCAATTACCCATTTTCAAAGCTAGGTATGCAATGCTGTAGTTTCACAATCAGTTTAAACCAGATTAAGCTGGTAGGGCTGCAGAAAGAAGTGGCCCCGTGGTTCTTCTGTAGCTCTATTTCTCCCTTCTGTCAGCACAAGCACTCACTTTCCATTTAAAACTAAACAGTTGGGTTTTTGCCATGTTAGTTTTAAACCAGATCAGTTCTCTGACCTGGTTCACTGTGCAGCTATACAAAGCTTCCCAGGAGGGGGAAGATGGCAGGGAGGTGAAAGGGGAGTGATAGAAACACTTCCCTTGGCATCAGTGCCAGATGCTGCTGCTGTGAATTGATTGTGAAATTAGAATTTAAGATGCAATAGGTTGCCTGCCTCTATTGATTACAGGTGAGACCTCACTGACTGGCCTAGGCTATAGGGGAGTAGAAACTGCCCTAAAGATGCTTGTATAGACTAGCTGAAATGACTTGCTTTAAAATATTACATTTTTCATATAAAAACAGATTTCTTAATGAAAAGGAGAGAATTTTCAGTTTTTTTTCATCGTAGAACACTTCCAAACATGCTCTATACACAGACTTAAAGAGGGTAGTTTTTTAATAGAACAGAACAAAAATAATTCATTTTCAGAATACTAAATGGATACATATTGGACTTATATTTTAATTTTAACTATGCACAAGGGTACAAAATACACAGTCTAAGTCATACAGAAATATGGGACAACTAGACCCACAATATATCTTGCCTACACTTTCTAACAAAGGCTTCAGTCCTTTGGGATTCATATGGATTGATAAAAAAATTAAAAAGGAAAAAAGTAATAAACTGTAATAGAAACCATGTTTCTGTTCTGTTGCCAGAAGGGATTATAATATTCTGAGTACTATATACCTCTCAGAATGAAAAGCTGGCATGAAAAAGGGGGAAGAAGCAGCATGGGGGAAGGGAGGAAAACAAACTTACATTTGTTTTTATATCTTACAGTGTTAATGAGTCAAAGGGGCTCATTTGATATGACAAATAGATCTTTCATCTTTTAGCCCACCTAATAGTGAAAAACCTCAGACTACTGGCACAGTGTTTTTTAGAGGAGGAAAGGGGAGAGGAGAATCTCCTAATGTATTAAAAGCCTCCACTCAGTTTGGAAACAGGATATTTAGATGCATTTTCCAGAGATATAGGATGGTGTTTGGGAGACTCATTTGCTTCTCTGCCCTCTAAAGACTTCGTGGTAATTTTCCTCTGTCCATGACAAACACTTCTATGTATACTAGAGCTGATGCAGTTCCAGGGACAGAATTCCTCCACCATTTAAGGGACTGATGAGCAAGTTATGCAGGAGTCTCTGGCTTCAGTCTTTTGTGTTGCTGCATTTTATTATTATTTGTAGTGGGTAATTTAGCTACAATTTAAGGGCTACAGCTGCTATGACAAAGACTGGTCCCACAGATGGAATTATGGTTTCCTTGGAAATTTGTGTTCAACATGCCAGAACACTAGTGAAATTCAGTTTGCCACACATGTAGAACTCAAAACTTTCTGAGGTTGACCTTCTCTCAGATCTTGAATAAAATTTGTCTGGAAGTGATCGATAAAGCCAGGCAATGAGTTTGACTAGCAGAAAGGTACTGAAAGATATAACAATACAGATAGCAATGTTCTGGTTTAGATTAAAACTTAATTTTTAGATTGCCCTAAATCATGACCTTCATGTGGTAGTCAAATATGAGGTTGGTTGAATTAGCTTGGATAAGACCTGAAAAATCTGTCTTTTTAGTCCGTTTGCTCTGTGCTATAATAGGACCTTTCCTGGTTGTACGTATGAGCATTATTCATGGTCTCTGACCACTCCCAATCAATATCACCAGCTAGGTCTTGTCAAGTATTCAAGAATTTTTTCAGAGAAATATTTTCTTCAAAGCGTGTTTGGAAATTGTTATTCTCAGGGAATAATGGCCCTGGCTCAGCTTTTGGTTTTGTAGCTATGACTGGGGGAAGCAAAAATCCCAAATTTCAACTAGATTCTTCTAACTTCACCTCTCAGTGGAGAAAACAGTCCCCATGTATCCAAATTCTAGTAATTTCACTTATTATAATCTCCTTGATTTCAACTGTTTTTAAATCTGACTTGGTTTAGAAGTTAGGTTTTCATCTTGCAATACAAACGGCCACCATCTGCTTTCGTAAGATTTGTGACTGTATTTAAGCAAAGACTTATCCAATTAAGTGTAATGGGAAAATAGCTATTGTTTGAATAAGAAAATTATTCTTCTGCACTCCATGAAATTGCCTCATCTCTTTCCTAATATTAAGGTTCACTTGGTTTTGTCTCAAATATAAGAGCTTATAAATATGCAACTCAGAAGTAGTCACTCTAAGTAGTCTTCTTGTTATAAGCTACTTACAGTCTATTTATATAGACTATAGTCTATATGTGCATTCCATTCTCTTTTACTTAAAAATATTTTTCATCTAAACCTTGATGCCTCATTTTAAAATACACAGAAATATGTGGGAATTTTTCCCACTTAAAACCCAAATACATCTCACATGATTATATCTAAAAACTGTTCTTCATTAGTTTAACAAACTTTATAACTTTGGGAATCTCAGCTTTTCCCTGTAAATTTACAATTGTTTTATGCCATTCCTCAGCCTCTAACAATATGACTTAAAATATCACTTCTGCTACTTTCCACATCCTTCCCCCCTGCCCTGGACAATTTTCATTAAACAGGATAGATACTAGCACTGTTTTCAATTGCAATTTGACATTATGCTCTCTGCAAAATTACCAGAACATAAAGGATAACAAATAACAGTGAAAAGTCATATTTGACTGTGATTATTGTGATTATAACCAAATGAGAAATGTTGAGATACGCCCTTTTTAAAAATTAGCTGAAACAAAGACTGGAAAAGAGACAGTGTGCACATAACCTCTGAAGTGTGATACTTTGGTTAAGTATCTTACCCACAAGAAGAAGAAAACAACAATTATCATGGTAAGATACGTTATTATTCAGTGGGAAATGATATCAACTGTTAAAAGTAATTTTCTAAATCTAAAACTTACCGAACAACAGAAGCTTCAGGAAAAAAAAGAAGAAAGCTTTTGTGTGGTCTTTGGCATAAAAACAAAACAAAACAAAACCTGGATCAAATTATGGCTGATATAAACAGTAGAATCTGAGGTTTGTCTGACATCATTTATGGAATTTTAATTAATACAGAGATTGGTGAAGCTGTCAAACTACAGAGACTGAAGCAGAAATTTAGGAGTACAGAAATACATTGTGTACAACTTCATTTTATGTAATCTATTTTGAATGCTATCTCTTTCCTTTATATGTCAAAATAAAACTATGAATAAAGGTTTGGTTGCTTCTATTAATAGTTTTTCTTCTCACAGAGATGCTTTGGCTTCCCGAACATTTATTTAGAGTGCAATGTGTTTAACACTCAAAAAAAAATTAAGAATAATATTTTTAAAATGTTGAATTATCTAATCTTTATAGATTAGTTTTGATTATTATTTTAAACTGATATTATGCCATTTATTTTACCCTACAGAAACCTTTAAATTTATAGGGATTTTCATTGTTTGGAAGACAGTAAGATGGCCTCTGGGACTTTAAAAAACAGGTGGAAAATAATTCAAAAAGCTGGATCCTACTCTCATTTATCTTAATGTGAATTGAGCTTACAATGAAAAAATCAGGAAGGGGAAAAAAACCCACAAGGAATACAATCAAATGCCAGCATAAGTTCAAGAAACTAATGAGATCAAATACTGAAATTTTTTCTTACTTTCTTTCTAAATTGTGGATGTTCAGTCTGTGTAGTATCTGAGCCCCTGAAATAAAAACAGAGCCTGCCATTAAAATGTATTTGCCCTGAAGAGCAGTGCTATCTCCTTTTCAATGGCAGGAAACTACATGGTATTGTGTCTTCTCAAGTTTAAACAGTAAATTTGAGTTTGAGGCTGCTCCTGGATACAAATTGAAGTCTTCTGAGCTCATCCTTAGTAACGTGTCAGCTTGACAGAAAAGATGGTCTGTCCCTCCATCAGTCAAGCCAGGTGGATTTCTGGCAGCAGGAAATCTATCCTTACTTACACATCTTCGGGAAATGCACACTCTTTTTCTTGAGAAGACAGTAAATTATACCAGTCCAACTGGGAGTAAGCCAGCAATATAGTTTATTTCTTGTCTTTTCATTACAGTTAATCTGCTGCTGTTTATGTTATAAAAACCTAATGTACCTTATTTGCTCTTTAGATAATTCTCCAATGCCAAATAATGGCAGTGGGAGATGATAGACAAATTCACTTTCTATTCTGTCTTGTAAATCTATGAACCCTAGGGCAATGAATTCAAGTTCTATAGTGACGTATGCAGTCCCTAAAGTAACAGAAGGTGGGGATGCAGTTTGAATCAAAATTAGTTAACTAGCTTGTATTAATTAACTAACTTGGCCAAGTTAACTAGCCTGAGTATTTGGCCAGTGCAAGAAAATTAAGGGCAAAATTAAGTGACAAAAGCTGAAAAACAAAAAATTGGCATAGAAAAAAATTCAGTACCCAGATCACAGGAATTGAGATGGGAAGAAGGTTAAGTCACATGTTTAGGATGAAAAAATAAAGAAGAAAAAAATATAAATAAAAAGACTGTGGGAATTTCCTGGATGAAAAGTCAAAGGAGAAATATAAAACATACAATGAATGGATACAATCAGGGAAAATAAATGAAAGGCTTGAGTCAAGTGGAAATAGCACCCTGAAATTAGAGACATGTGTGACAAAAGGATGGAATAAATATAAGTTAAAGAAACACTTTGTTTTGTAAGATATTGAATATATGGGAAACTGGCTCTTACTGCTGAGAAAAAAAAAAGGCAAAGAGTGAAACAGAAGGACAAGAAAGGGTGAATATAGAAATTAAAGGGCAAAAGTACTGCTTTTGGTTAGTTATTGTCAACGCATGTTGTTAAATTGCAATGGAATAGAGCAGCACACTTGTCACTATCATATGCAACCAGTTTATCAGCATAAAAGTGTAAAATATTCAAAGGCAATGTTTTGGTTTGTTTGATGGGGTTTTGGTAGTGGGGGAGGGGCTGCAGGGGTGGCTCCTGTGAGAAGCTGCTAGAAGCTCTCCTGGCTCCAAGTCAGACCCACCTCTGGCCAAGGCTGAGCCCATCAGAGATGGTGGTAGCGCCTCTGGGAGAACAGATTTAAGAAGGGAAACCTGCAGTGGAGAGAGGAGTGGGATGTGAGAGAAACACCTATGCCAACACCAAGGTCAGAATAAGGAGGGGGAGGAGGTGCGCTGGAGGAGGGGATGCCCCTGCAGCCTGTGGAGGAGTCCATGCTAGAGCAGGTGGATGCCCCTGAAGATGGCCATGACTCCATGGGAAAGCCCATGATGGAGCAGTCTCTGCCTGAAGGACTGCTGCCCGTGGAAAGGACCCATGCTGGAGCAGTTTGTGAAGATCTGCAGCCTGTGGAAAAGACTCACGCTGGAGAAGTTTGTGGACTGTGTCCCATGGGAGGGACCCCACGCTGGAGCAGGGGACGAGTGAGGAATCTTCCCCCTGAGGAGGAAGGAGCGGCAGAGACAATGTGTGATGAACTGACCACAACCCCCATTCCCCATCCCCCTGTGCTGCTGCTGGGGAGGAGGGAGAGAAAATCGGGAGTGGAGTTGATCCTGGGAAGGAGGGAGGGGTGGGGCGAAGGTGTTTTAAGATTTGGTTTTATTTCTAATTATCCTGTTTTGATTAGATCGGTAACAAATTAAATTGATTGTATTTTTTCCCCAAGCTGAGTCTTTTTTTTTTGCCTGTGGCCATAATTGGTGAGTGATGCTTCCCTGTCCTTGTGTTGACCCATGAGCTTTTTGTTATATTTTCTCTCCTCCAACCCACCGGTGGGGAGGAGTGAGCAAGCAGCCTCGTGGTGCTTTGTTGCTGGCTGGGCTTAAACCATGACAGGCACCCAGCCTGAATATAGACACAGACAAAGCCAAAAGCCAGCAACAATAGATTTATGGTCACGAAACACATTTAGATCTTTTCAGTATCCATTCCACTTCTTCTTAGTGTCAATTACAGTGGTATTATGTAGAGAAGAGGGGCTTCTTTTTGCACTTAGGTGGGATGTGGCTTTTTGTAAACAGCATGTTTTCATCTACTCCTATCCAGTAGACAGCTGAATCATCATTGGAAATACACTAATTACCAAAAGATTGGTGAATGTGGCATTCGGTGAAGGGGAACTAAAATAAACAAATTTAATAATTACAGATAAGCATATAAGAA
This sequence comes from Pandion haliaetus, assembly GCA_013401275.1. Classification (NCBI taxonomy): domain Eukaryota; kingdom Metazoa; phylum Chordata; class Aves; order Accipitriformes; family Pandionidae; genus Pandion; species Pandion haliaetus. Next base: position 3,153 of record VYZV01017205.1, on the reverse strand, counting down.
AGAACGTGGAGCAAATAAACAAAAACCTGGAACTGCAAATAACAAAACCAACGGCACTCATCAGTTTTCCCACTGATTCTAGATGTCAGTATTTAGCTCAGAAATGCCCCCTTTTCCATAGGAGACAAAGAGGAAAAGATTTCTTGGACAGCTGAGCTAGATAAAAGTAATGGAAAGTGCTATGGTAGAGTAGGAATGGACAAGTACAAGATTAAGTGACTTGATTAAACACAGATATGATAACTCAAATACAAAAAAAATAACAACAAGGAGTACTTCTCAATTCTTTTAAAGCCAGATCGTGAAGGGACAGACAGTAACAAAACATGAAAGAGTGCTATATTATGCACATAAATGGTATTCACAATCCACAGGACAGAGAGCAGAAGGAGATGCCAAAACATGCAAAGGAGCATACTGAGAATTCAGATGGGCATCTTGAAATGAACCATGTCAGAAACAATGAAAAGAAGTCAGGTCTGGTCTGTTTTCCTTCTCCAAAATGATGGCAAAATGAAAAGCTTACATTTTCAGAGAGTGGAGAGATCAATAAAGATTTTTAAAATGATAATGTCTCTTAAAAAATCTTTACTGCAACTTCCACTTCTAAGTATGCTCTGCTTCTGTTTTACAGTTAGTACATATATTCTGTAAATGAATGCTTGAAACTGGATGTTCAGGGGACACGAGTGGCGTAGAAGACAAAATGCCACTCACGTTTGTATAATTGCTTTATCTCTGCCACATCTGTTTTTGGTAACACACATGAAATTATCTGGGAGCTTTGACTCAGCTCATTAGCAGGCTTACCGCAGCCAAGAAGTCAATGGACCACAGAGCAAACTATCTTTTCCAGAGCTGGAAGGGAAACAGGCATGTGAAAATGGACTACTGCAGACACTGCTAGAAAAGTTCACAATGTCACCACTCTGTGATCATACATGCACTGCTTATCAATTTAATAATGATGTATCAGTGTGTTAATGAGAACAAAACATAGGCAATCGCAACTCCTGTGCCTTGTCAGATTCCCTATATAAACTCAACCTTTGGGCTGAACTAGGACAACAGCAATGGCAATACAAGTTTTAACCAACCTCTGCATTTGAGCCCAGCACATACTTATTGTGTCTGTTTTATGCAGTAGGAAGTTGGTACGTACTGGCTGACATGCAGTAGGCGGTTTTGAGTTCACAGGTGGAGAAACAAGCATTGATCTTAAAACTAGTTTAATGCATATATTTTTATTTCATGCAGAAAGAACTTGTAGCTCTACAACTAAGCTGTTCCCGGGCCTTATGTTCAAGCGAAAGCTGAAGGCACATTTGCAGATAATACCATGTGCGTGGCATTACAAGCTTCCAGAGGGAAAAGAGGTATTATGGGAATATCACAGTATTACTTCTTGTCAGCACTAGCTGGAGACCTGCATCATATTAAGTATTCTAATCAGGCTGAAGCAAATTTCAACACAGTATGTCCATGTATTCTTGGCCTTTTACAATAACAGGGAAAGTAGACACGTGTTGAAATACTGTTAGGCCTATACATATTTCTTGCTCAGTTGGTCACGATGTGTTGCAAATCTTTTCTTTTGTCTTGAAACACATTTTTTTGTCATGAATTTTTGTAATTTAAAATCTCTGGGCAGTCATTTTCACACTTGAAATGAAAAATTTAATATATTTTAAATCTTAACATTAATACCATGGGAACAAAGATATTAAAGCATAATTTTCAATTCTTACATATTTACTTTTACAGTGTTAAGCTAAAAGTATCACATAATATTTTACATATCACCTTTTTCTTTTAGGTAAACTTTAAATATTACCTTGAGCTTTTAGAGCACAATTTAGTGATTACCACCCATGTCACAGTCAACCAATGTGAAAAAGCATTCT
>VYZV01017204.1:16243-30442 GCA_013401275.1 Pandion haliaetus | reverse complement strand
TTTTTTTGTGCCAGCTCTGCTGAAGGGACAGCAAAGCCCAGAGATGTTATGTAATTTTCCTGGGAAGATTTTGGGCTTCAACCCATGCTCCAGCTGTATGGTTTAATTATGGGATAGCCTTTCTCAGGCTGCCTCCTGATACAGGTTATCTCTGTAGATGGTGGTGAGAACCCAGTACGTAGACCTGAAGCTGAATTTTAATGTCTCTGACAGGAGTAGTCTGAGTAAGTAATAAATTGCAACAAATGACCACATTCCTAGAGGGTCATGTGAAGATATCCCAGTGAACAGTGAATCATATGAAGTATAAACCATAAATAAATGAATATTTAACCTATCTAAAGGAAGGGCTAACAGTCATGCTAATCAAAGGCACAGAATGTTATAAAGCTCTTAAGATTTCTCTCTGTAATAATTTCCATTATGAAGTTTCCTTTACAGGTATAACTCTGCTGGCAAACAAGAAGTTCAAATAGAATATCATATATGGAAAAAAGTCTACATGCAGTGTATGAAAAATGTGTGAAAAGTCTATTAATGAGACTTAATAGGCAAATTCTGTGGCCTACTGGGTTAAAACACAGTAACTAAATCTATTAATTTCCTGGTTGTGTATTATTATGAATGATGAGTCAGAGAACGGTATTTTGTTCAAAAATATATCTGCTATTTCAAATCTACCTTAAGTGATTCTGTGTCAAGCTGAGCACTAAAAAAATATCATTGCCATTGCATTGACTACATCTACAGAGACTCCTTTTCTATTTAATGAGGAAAAAAAGTGGTTATTCTTAGAATCTGGTGGTACCTAAAACAATTACCAAAGTAACTCTTTGAATACCTATTTAAATTTTTGCCTGCTAAAGCTAAATGAAACCCACAATATTTATTGGGTTCAGTTTACAGTCAAATGGACATAAGGAAGGACATTATTAACAACCTAATTATCACTGGGAGCTGGATGTGTGATATGCTTATTCTGCAAATTTAGAGAGTTTTATTGATAGAGAGAGAAAGAATGATGAACTCTTTCAATAAAAAAGCAGTTGTTACATATTGGGCTTAAATTGTGTAATGCATGATTATTGTGTTGTAGTTCAAACAAAATAAATGCATGTTAATAAGGAACTGATCTAACAAATTACTTTTGAACATAGGTGAAGAAAATAAATGAGAATTCTTAACATTTCTGTAGTTTTCTAATATATGTAAGTTAAAAAAATACTTTGATTTTGTAAGAATCCTGTTTTCAGGACCGCTGCTAATGATTAATTTTTTTTTTTCTTTAGGGTTAAAAATTAGGATAAACCAAAATAAAGACAACTTTTTTTTTTGGCCTTCCTGCACATTGCTGAGATTTAATTTGACGTTTTTATATGAGTAGATTAAGGACCTAGTGCTTATCACCCTGTGCCTATCGTAGGTACTAACAGATGAGCATGGGTTGGAATCTCATAATGGATTTCATTGCTTTTACAAGGCTTCTCTTAAGCATACATAGATTTACATGTATTTAAATTGTCACTTAATTTTTGGATAAAAAATAGTTTCTTTTTTTTACAGTGGATGCTACCTGAATATGCATTATGTTAGTTGCAAAGTGAGTGTTACTATAGAAATATGTATACTAGAAGGAAGCATCCTGGGTCTGCTGGTGCTAAATTCATAACTCTGCAAAAGACTCATTTAAAAAAAGAGCTGCATAATATGCAAGCTTTATTTTCCCTCTTTTTAGTAACGTTCTTTTCATCATACTCTAGACCTTGTTTAAAGTTAAACATTTACCCAACCGCCTCTTTGGTGTGGGTGTTTTATTTGATTTTGATTATTTGATTTTTTATTTTGATCTTACCAATGATCAATAAAATATTATTCCATTAAAATTTCAGAATATATTTTGAATGATGTCATACTTGCAATAAATGCCACTGAAGTTCACTGCAGTTCTTTTGCAACAAAGTTGATACATTCATTAGCAGGGAAACCCAGAAACAGCTTGTACAGCTTTAAAAGTATGCCTGTCTAGACAGCAGATGAATGGAGAAGGAATTCTTCCTGCATTGGCCTTGAGCAAACTCTACACGAAATTGCAAGTACTTATATAAGCCAAGACTGTGGTGACCAGACAGGAGAGCTTAAAATCCTCATTCTAGATTATCTTTTATGTAATCATGACTTGTTTATATATTAAAAATGAACATATATTTTAAGTGTTGAGTACTCTGCAATGATACAATATATGGCTCATGGAACACCAATAATAAAAATATATACATAGAAAGAAATATCCTTACAGAAGGAATAGAAATAGTACTCTTTCATTGCTCATTGTGTATTCCTGGCAGAAAAAATAAGCTTCAGGATAGAGCCGCAAATCTGAGCTCCAGTATACTCAGCAACATTTGTGGTTGTGCTGCAGGCTGACAGGAACTGTGACATGGCTCTTCCCCAACGTACTCCTTGTACTTGCTTCCCCAGTGGAGACCAAAAGGCTCAGTTCCTTTACCAGGAGGTCTCCCTCTCCCTCCAGGGAATTTCAGTCATCTTAAAGAGACTTTGAAACATGGTGAGCAAAGACACAGGCAAACCCCTAAGACTCACTTCTGTCCAGCAGTCACCAGTAAACATAGCAGACTTGGCTGATGGCTTTCTCAGGGCAAGGGAGATCTTGCTCACATGTTCCCTCCCCTTCACCTTCACTAAGGTGGTGGCAAGTATTTACTCTGTTAGATGTTCACACTTGCAGTCAAAACCTGGCATGAACTGAACTAAGGGCATGTATCTGCACACTTAATTCATATGTAGTATAGCTTAACCCATAGTAAAAGAGTTCAGATAAATCATGCTACTTCACATTTGTTGCAAGCTAAGAACATATAGTGTTCTGTATGTTCAGAAAGGTAGCTCAGCTGATGCTTGGTAAGCCACAGTAACTTGATTCATTATCAGTTCCCTGGGAAGCTAGGCCACAAATCATATAAAGTTGCATAGGTTAAAATCTCAAGAGGTTTTAACAGATTCCTGGTATAATGTACTCACTATATGACTGTCAACGTATTGACATTCGCGAGTTTCAGCTGACAGCTTCAAAAGTGAAATTCTGCTTAAGAGTTATTATGAATGATAAAAGGGTACAGCAGATACTTGAAGCATCAGAGTATGGGGACAAACCTCAGGAATCAGGCAAGGAAGGTATAAGCAACATAGTCTGTAAATGTTGGCATGGACTTGATAGAAACCTCACGGGAAAGGAGTGAAAGATAGCAGTTTGAACAGCTGTTTCCACAATGTGCCAATTCACATGGGAAGTGAAAACTGGACAGAGCAGATCGCGTGCAGCCAGTGCTGAACCGGGAAAGGTTTCCTTAAGTCAGCATGCACACAGACTCTGGTGCCATGCCAAGCAGTATTGCATATGAGCTATCAGGATAAGCAAGTAAGAATAATTGTAAGTTGCGCAGAGCAGCAGCAATCTCACTGAGCCATCTCTGCCTCTTAGCTCTGTCTGGACGATCAAAGATTGAACAGCAACATGCATTAGCTGGAGGAAGCTTAATACAAAGCACGCATGTATTCAATGCCACCAAGGCAGCCTCGCAACCTGAAGACAAGGGCAGGAACAAGGCATTTTAAAGCACAACATGCTGCATGTTTTACTGGTGCCTGTGCTCATGTTCACTATCCATTTGCATAGTTAAGATCAGAAGTCCAATACACAGAAACTGTTCGTGACCTGAAAAATCAAATAGGGGAATGCACGCTGGGATGAGCTAGGTGGAGCTGCTACTTCCCAGATTTTATCTGAGGGCTAAGTGATTAGTTTCTTCATTCATCCCAGCAGTGACTTAAGCCACTGATTGCCAACACTTTCTTTTATCCATTCTCAACTGAGAAACTACCAACCCTTTCACATTCACCATGTCAGACGCTGTATTTCTTCACATTCAATCTGCTCTGCCTCTAGGAACTTTTCCACATCTCACTGATTGGAAATCAAAGTGTAAGCAAAACGTGGTCAGTGAGCAACCATTTCCTAAAGTTTCCATTTGTTTTTTTATATATTTGTTAAATTCATTAAGTCGTTCAGAACAGCCACCCAAAAGTTACTTTAGAGAGTCATACTGGCAAAAGGAAAAGCTAGCCATATGCGTGATAGATATCTCTATTACTAAATTAAATAAAAGTTCAGACAAATTAATGGTTACAGCCCTGACATAATAGGCACAAAATGAGGAATTATTAAGATACAACTTTTAGGGAACAGTTAAGAAAAAATTGTTCTTTTTTCCTTTCCAGATCACAAAATGTTAGTGGTTATCACTCTCTGTATATAATGTATGGGACTTGGCAGGAAATTCAGGATAATGCACTTGGTTAATTTATCATGTTAATTTGAATCCATATCGAAATATCATTAAGTATCTTTTTATTTACCTAAACAAATACAATTTCCTTTTCTAAGGAAGTAAGTCTACATACCATTTTTCTCTGAAGTCATTAATGAGCCTCAGACACCTTAAAACCAGTTGAATTTTCCTCTATTAGACCCTTTCTTCTCTTACTAGTTTTAATAAAACTCCTAATTTTTTAAATTTATTTTTTAACTGGCAGGTAAAAGGTGAATGGGGGCCCTCAGTCTCAACCCTCTCCCTAAGTTTGCTGTATTGCCAGCTTCCCCAGAACAGGCAGAGACAAGCTGGCAGTCAGCCTGGAGGAGGAAGAGGAGGGGCTGACAGTCAGGGCACTCAGGCTCCAACAACTTGCCAGAGAAGCGCGTGCCAATTTCACTTTCCCCCTGCAGTGAGAAAATTAGTTGGATAAAAGCCTTTCAGGCAGCCAACATGCAAGCTACTTTTTTTTTCCATTTGTATACCCAGTGTGGGATTTTTCTAGAAATCTTCCTCTCTCTGCTTTCTCCTCTCACTAATTTTTAAAAATTATCTGTATCCCAATTTGGACCATCAAAAATACCTACAAAAAGCACGGAAGGAGAAACAGATGGAGGCAGATAGTGTTGGAGGGAAGATAGAAGGCTGAATAGCTTTGTATGGTTAATTGAGTGGTTAATAGTTCGTATCACTTTATAGTTTTACACAGTAGCTTCACCAGTTAGACTGAGAGAACTGGAAGATTCCTGTCGAGGAAGTGCAGCACAGGGTTTCAGGGGTCCAGAAAAAAATACCGAGTAGTAAAAAATAATGTTTAGAAGGACAGCCAAATATTCAGTTAAACTTTCATTTGTAGGACATGAATATAGCCCTGTAAATGCAAATAGCAGCTTTGAAGAGTAACAGATAGGGTGTAGGAAGGAAAAAAGCATTCGGCACCTGGGTGCCTGAATAATATGGAAGAAGGCACTCCATTTTATCTTCTGTAATTGCTAGTTTCAGAGTTTGCTGAATTTATAGACCACAGTGCTCCACTGTGGTTTCTTACAAAGCAAGACCCTGAAGAGGTTTTAAATAAATGTTTACAGTTCATCATAAACTTGGAACATGTAGTGCAGTTGCAGATACTTAGTTTGTTGCAGTGAGGCAACATTTTAAATTCATATTCCTTAAAGAACAGAGTAAGGACTCTGAGCTACTTCAGTAGAAGTATGCAAGGTATTATTATTACTCTTTCTATATTTTCTTTAAACTGTACCCCACTCCTGAAATCATGATTCTCAGAAATTTTCAGGTTTTCAGATGGGATATTTTCTGGCAAAATACATTGCTAGTTTTTTAATTACTTTTAGGCCTTGAAGTGTCAGATGATCAATTGAAAATATAACTAAAATATATCCTGAGTTTTCGTTTGGGTTTGTTAGGTTTTTTTCATTTTAGGAAAAAAATCTGCAGAACCCCAAAGCCATGCTTTTTTTCATTACTTTTAAGACAGTCCTGAGATTTGGGGAGGAAAGCTGATACTTACTGAGTGCTTGTGACTGCTAACGCTGTGATAACAAATACGTGACTACATTAGCAAAGACAAAAATTCACGCAGCGTGTCACATTATTTTGTCTGATTGTGGATGAGGGTATTTAAAATTTGATTCTTGATTTTTAACAGAAGTATGTTGGACTCTGTGATAGTCACAGCTAGGAGGCTCAGGTGACAGACAGGAAAGGTTTGTACCTACAAAATTATGAGAAGTCACACGGGCATACCCAACCCCAGCTGTGCTTGCTGAACCTTCAGCCGTGCAGAGGACTGGTTTGAATGGGCACTAGTCAGTAAATTGCAGAGATACCAGCACCACAATGGGCTCGCAGAGGTTTCACCACATGCTGTTTCTTTGCTGTGAAAAACTCAATGTTTTTAACTTCAGCTACGTAATAGATGAGATACAAACTTAATGGGGAAAAGAAAATCACTCCAGGAGAGTAAGGGGCCAGCACGGGCCATGGGCCGGCCCTCCTCTCGCCTCTCCGGTGGGCACAGTCCCACCGCGCCCCAGGGAGCCGAGTGCAGCCGTGGCCCGGGGGCCGTTGCCCGGTGATGTCCAGGGGCAGCGGTGGTGGCGGTGATGAGGTGGGTGCTGGGATGAGACAGGCATTTGCGGCGGGGAGGCCCGTGGCTGGTGCTGAGGGCTGGGGCTCCGGGGCAGCTCCCAAATGTGGGGGGAGGCCCCCGCCAAGGCCTGTCCTAGCTCCTTCTCACCCGGGGCCAGGCTGGGCTGGGCTGGGCTGGGCAGGGCCAAGCAGGCAGTGCGGGCTGCCAAACACCAACGAGGCCACTGACATGGACCTTTAAAGTGAAGATCAACTCTCTTCCCTCATCACATACCCCGCATTGGCCTCCACCACGTGCAGTAAGGGCAAACCGAGTGCTTTTTGTAGATTTTTACCTCATGTTAACTGTTATTAAAACTCTGCTGTTTTCTAAGTATAAATACATTTTCAAACATTCCAAGTGCAAAATATTACACAAGAGGTTGTGAGAGAGCATTGCCATTAGCATTGGGCACAAATTGTGCTGGCAGACGTCAGCAAAGATTTCAGCAGAAGGAAAACGATGTGGCAGTGGCATTGCTCTTTATCAGGCTTCCACTTTGACTGTATATTGCATCTAGTTGTGCACCTGGTGGCAGTTTGAGGACCTTGTGGAAGTTTGGGCAATCAGCACAATGATGGTGAAATCTGTCATAATGTTTCTCATTTGGGTTGTAGGGCAGATCTCTGCCCTTTCACCAATTTTTAGCCTTCGTTGTGGGCTAAAACGAGTACAGACCTGTAAAACACTGTCACAAATGAGGATTATTTTTGATGTTGGATCATTGAACTAGCTTCTCCAGAACACCTTACATAACACAATGCACTGAATAGGCTTTTTTGCTGGTACAAGTATTTACTTAACTCTAAGTTTTAAGAGCTGTGCTAATGTACATCGATCAGAGAACTTGACTGGGAAATATGGAAATACATAAATGCAAAATTTAGCCCCTAAACCACCTCATGAGATCCTTCTGGGTATTACTTTATCTGTTTTCTCCTCAGGTCTGTGGTTTATCACTTACATGGTATTTCTGCTTCTTCACTGGATAAGTGACATTCTTTAAGGAGAATAGCTGTTTAAGAGGGAGAAATAAAGAGTAACACGGTGTTGATTTATGGACATAATATTAAACTTTCCCAACATTTTATCAGATAATAACATTTTTAATTCTCAGAATAGCAGTTATCCATATCCATCAAGTGTACTGTACAGCCAGGAGGTCAGCTGGGCACAGTTGTGTGGTTGTGTCTCGGGGATTACCCCTCATGGGTGGTTGGTGCTCATTAAAAAGAGGGACTGAAAAGTGTTCTTCAGGAAGGAGCAGATCCATGAAATTCATCATTTCTGGCATCTGAAACCAAAAGACATTTGTTTTTATTAGAAGGTGAAGCTATTGCAAACTTGTGATTTCTAAAAATGAGCTAAGCTCCTCCTATAGGTGTGAGCTGAATTAAATGGAAGTGAACTTCGGAAGAGGTTTATTTTGTGCCATACTAATGATCCATTGAGAAAATAATAACAGTGCCTGTGAATGAGTATGGATGTATGTGTGTGCCCTAGGGCATGAGAAGCAGACCAGGGCTAATGTAGCAGGTACAGGATGTGCCCCCATGCCCTCCGCAGTCTGCCCAGGTCTCCAATGGCCAGGGGCTGCCATGGGGATCACATTGCAGGTGCTGGGGCCTGATGACAACAGTTCGGTGAATGAACATTTATCCATGTTTTGTTACGTTGCAGACCAAATCAGCAGCTGTGTATTTCTCCCTACATCTACTTTTTTTCATTTCATTCTTAAAATGCACACTCCTCCAGGAGAGCAAAACCAGAGCTGGAATGTACAAGACCCATTAGGGAAAGGTCCTAAAAATGTACTTGAATTGTAGTAGCAAGTTGTTTAAACACAAGAGAGATTTTAAAGGAGACCATTACACAGGCCATGTGACATTGTATCAGAAAGAGTGTGGCAAGCAGGGAAGTGATTGTCCCCCTTTAGTGGGCACTGGTGAGGCCGCACCTTGAGTACCGTGTTCAGTTTTGGGCCCCTCACTACAGGAAAGACATTGATGTGCTGGAGTGTGTCCAGAGAAGGGAAACGAAGCTGGTGAGGAGCCTGGAGCACAAGTCTTATGAGGAGCGGCTGAGGGAACTGGGGTTGTTTAGCCTAGAGAAAAGGAGGCTGAGGAGAGACCTTATCGCTCTCTACACCTACCTGAAAGGAGGTTGTAGTGAAGTGGGTGTCAGTCTCTTCTCCTAAGTAACACATGATAGGACAAGAGGAAATGGCCTCAATTGTGGCAGGGGAGGTTTAGATTGGATATTAGGAAAAATTTCTTGACTGAAAGGGTTGTCAGACAATGGAACAGGCTGCCCAAGGAAGTGGTTGAGTCACCATCCCTGGAGGCATTTAAAAGACATGTAAACATGGCACTTAGGGACATGGTTTAGTGGTGGCCTTGGCAGTGTTAGGTCTATGGTTGGACTCAATGTTCTTAAAGGTCTTTTCCAACCTATATTATTCTGTGACTCTAAGTCTATGTAATTTAATTTATCCTCAGTGTACAGTTGTTTAGAAAACAAATATCTACATGTATCTTTCTTCTCTATCTGAAATTATTCCTTTTCTGTTTGACTGTGAAATTCACCTGATTTAGAACCTGTAGCAATAAATCTATAGTATTGGCAGAAACCTATTCATAAAATGTGGAGATTTTGCTATAAGTTCTGGAGGAAAGTCAATGTTGCAAAGTGAAGTGTAAAATTATTCCTGTCTCAATGTTATTTTTGAGTCGTATATCTCTGCCTTTTATGAACAGCAGGCATATTTGGAAGAATTATGTCTGAGTCATAAATCCCTATTTGCCTGGGACATGACTAATAGGTGTCTTTAACACAATAAGATGATATTACTGTCTTAGTTTGCAATTTTTTTAACCTCTGAAGCACATAGAACAGATGAAGTTTAAACAGTACGATGACATTAATCTATGGTCTGTCAGAGCATTGTTACCTCCCTCCTTTTCTGGTCCATTGGTTCCAGCCAGCAGATACTGTAATTTATATGAGTCCCCAAATTTATTATTTCAATATTTAGCAAGTGGAATCAGCATGGTTGCTTTCAGAACCCGCCGGTTGTCGTGACCCATGGGAGAAAGGACGCGAGCGAGTCAAGGGAAGGGAGGAGGGAGGAGTTTGTCGTTCAGGCACTCCCTCCCGCCACATCTGCTGGGACAGTGGCTGGGGAAAGCAAAAGTCTATTTAAATGAATAATACTGCAAGATCTTTCTGCTGTAGCTACCAGTGGGGGCTTGTCTGTTTGTAGGCAGTTACCGACCCCTTGTGTTTTGAATAGCTATGTATCTTGAGTGCAACAAAATAATCTTCATGAGCGGGTTTCTGTCATCCTCATTGTCTTGTAGAAAAGACAGAGAAAACTCTAACAACACATCTAAAATATTAATATTTAATACGTGTGAATATCTATGCTAGTCTAAAGGCTGCCAAGCACTGCTTATGAATAGGTTCTGAATTTTACAGAAGAGCCTATTATAATAGTGGCAACACCACCATCTTCTCTGGGTACCTTTACTAGCTGCCTACTTGTCATTATCAGTACTATTAGCTATTTATTTATCTGTTAAATAACAGGTCAGACTGTGCAGGAATGCACAGTACACTAGTTGCCCCAAAACTTATGCCCCCCGAAAAGCCAAAACCTCTTCATGTGTGTATATATGCACAATGTGTTGCATCATACACTGATAAATGTTATTGTATGTAACAGGAATGAACAATACTTGGAGTTTCCTGAACATCCTCAATTGTTCCTAACCGTGTGTTACCCGCAAAATTAATTTATCTTGGCTGTACAATATGAAACTACCATCCAGAAGTTTCTCTGTGAAATTTTGATGCTGTTATGTCTTTAATTGTTTGCTCTTCTATATTCCTGGTATGCGATTTGTCCCTTAAATCACATGGCATTGTATTTGCTCAGTCATTAGGCGGCCTAAATTCTTAGAAGAAAATAACTGTTGAGGAATAATGAATGAGGAATAATATATAATGCATCATTGATATGGAAATTAATCAAAATTTATGCAAAAATTCACAAGCCCTTCAGCAGTTATCAGCATTTTTTATAAAGAAAATGGTAGCTGTCCAAGTATTTACAAACAAATAACATGCCCTACCACTGTTATGGAGCTAACTGATAAGATATATTTGCTAAAGCATCAACAAATTACAGTTTGAGCTGTTCGATCAGTTCTAATTAATTCTAGATGTTCCTCAGGGGAGATTCAGTTCAAATGAACCGATTATTAGCAGTGATGAGAGCTGGATGGTGAAAACTGTATCCTTTCCTACAGCCTTCAGGAACATGAAAGCAACTGCTTGGACATGAAATAAGGAAGTGATCTGTGTATTCAAATATGACACATGAAAAAGATTTTCTGCTTCTGGTAGAAGAGATAATCGGTGGCTTTGTGTATTTGAAACTTATTTTTTCAATATTTTTTTTCCTTTTTTAGTTAGAAACAGATAGTGCAATATAACACTGCAGCACCCGAAAACACAGAAAATGACTGACTGCAGTTTAGATTCGACACATTAGCATCTACCTTCAGGTGAAGCATGCTGGTGGTTATTTAGTTTAGTACCAGTTAGAAATTTCTGTTCTTTACACTGGAGAATGACTTTGTGAGCTTTGGGCTCCGCTTGAAGAAGAAATGGCATGTTGAGGTACCAAAAGTACACGCTTAAAGACAAACAGGTGAAATGACAGCAGCTGTTGCCCCCAGGCTTATCAAGCTGAGCACTGAAAAGGATGATTTTATCCCTGTGCTGTGGAGACTGTCACTTTCTGATGTAAACAACTAACATGTAACATTTCTTCTTAAGCAGTAATAATTGTAGGCATCATGCCACAAATGAAAGAAGAACTGTGCTGCTGCATCTGCTAGCCCTTGAAGGCTACAAGTGGTGACACTGGCTGCAAAATTTAGACAATTATTTGAATTCTTTTTAATTTAATTATGCTAAACTGTTTTAATGGAAGAATATGAAAAATTGCAGCTGTGAGAAAACTGCAAGGAAGTTGATTATTTTTGTTTTGTCTCTAAAGTAACAACTTCTGTGTTACTGTGCTTTATTTTAAATATGTGTTTAGACATATTTGGAATCTGGATTTCTAGCGCCAGAGCTCTAGCTTCCTCAGACAACATTACTTAATGAGTGGTATTAACAAATATGCATCGCCCTTTCTTTGGATATTTGCCTTCACTGCTGTAATTTCATACAGCTTTTCTACATCAGTGATGTCTTTTGTAATCATTCTGTTTTCTTAACACGGTATCTTTTTTCACAGAATCCCACACTTTACACAGTTTTCAGGTTTTCATAGGGCATATCACTATTTTATGTCACTTGTAATCAGGAATGGGATTTGGCTAAGACAAGAAGATAGAATTATTCAGTGCTTGAAATATACCTTCTCTGGAAAGCTAATTTCCTATTACGCTACTTTTAATCAAGGATATTTGTTAAAGACTAAAGGATAGATATTATTTGTCAAATATTTTAATTTTTTATTAAAAAGGTTAATTTTCTTTCAGAAAGCTAATACCTCTGGTCTCATCTCTGAAAATACATTGCACTCTATTTAGCAAAGAAATATCAAATTGTAGCCTCTGTTCATAACCAAACTGAGTTACAAGCAAACTGGGCTACTGAGTGCCTAGAACAGAAGGTTCACTACCAGGCTCCTAGGTTGCTGAAACCCGCCTTCAGGAAGTTTTTAATTTTTATTGTATGTGTAATCACAAAGAAAAGCAGCAAACAAGTCTGTGGAAATTTAACTTGCAGACGATATCCAGATTCGTACTAGAAATGTGCTTCAAGAGCAGTCTAAAGCAGTATCTCATGAAATGTTTCTGAAGAACCACTGAAAAAGTCAAAGTGTGCTTTTTGAAAGTTTAAGATATGAGATCATACTCCTGAGGTAACAAGGGACAAGTATTTAAATTCAAATGTTTGAGTTCAAGTGGAGAGAGAGTAAATAACTTTGCAGAGAATTTGTACAAATTATCTTTTCATTTTGACATATGCTGTATATACTATTGCCTTAGTGACCAGTAACAGAGAGAAGAAAGAGGAAAAATCTCCACCTTAGTTAAAATGTGGTTGTATATATACTACAGACCAGGTGAAATATCATAATCTTGCCAACATTAGCTCTCTGTTGGCAATATACACGCTATGTGGTTTTTTGGCAAAAGTTTATATAGGACCAATACGCTATAGAAAGTACAAAGTTTTCTGTCTCACATGTTATTAAAGTTCTTTATAAAAGCAAGGTCATATGGTAGTAAAGTAGGAAGCAGAAGAGAAATGCAACTTTGTTGTCAGATTTTTGTTTTGGCTGGCATATAAAATTATGACCTTGGGACCCATAAATATCATGTCACACCAGTAAAGAAGAAACTGAATTCCCAAAAGGTTATGTTATAGCATTTTTACTGATTCATGTTGATCTTTAAAGTCAGAGAGGAATTGGGAGAATTTCTCTTTTCAGTTTGTTTTTTAAACTCTTTGAAGCTATGCAAATATACTGAAATATGTACTTTTTTCATATCTTTCTGCCTGGATCTTTCCTAAAATCTGAGCACAGCTTTCGCAGTTTTAATTTTTGAGGTGTTTTTTTAATATGGTAAAAGTTGAATAGATACATTTGCATATCACTTCCAGTTGCCTAATCAGCTGAAATTAACTCTGGAGCCTAGGAAGAACAGGAAATCCCATCATTATTTATTGGCATAATAGAAGAAATAAGATTTATTACAAGGATTCAATTCTGAAACAAATTCCTATGGAGGTTAATGGTCTGATGTAAGAGTACTCTTCTTCTGCAGGAATTTCAGTGGAATACCAGTGGACATGCATTCTATGCAGCCTAAATTAGTACTATTTTATTCATTGATGGTCAGGCTTACTAAACGTAGTGTTGTTTTCTCTCCATAGGTTTTCTTTATATTCAGTCAAATACTTTTGGAATGTGTCTGCCTCACATCTCTAGCCAGCAATGGCAGCATGATATTTCTAAAATATTTCTTTCATTTCTAGGATAGAAAAGCTTAGTGCCAAAATACCCCTTTTTATTCTTTATTTCTGAGAAACAGGTATCTTTTCGCATACCTAAGAAAGTGTCAGTGAGTACAGAGAAAGAGATTTTGTTAGGAGCTGAGCATTTTTCTGGCAATGGGTAGTTGTGACAGTTTGAAGAGGCACTGATGCTTACCCAAACAAAAAGTTTTGAAATCCTCCTCAGTTAGATTTATGTTTAATTTTGCTGTTTGTATATCCATTTATGCCTGCTTACTACATGCTTGCAGTGGAGTGGCTGGCTTATCTGTATCCATAATAGCTTCTTTACACTTCCATTTTCCAAAGTTGAAGACAAATTTCTACTGAGAGTAATAAAACAAAAGCAAAAAGCTGCTCAAGAGATACTGTATTTCCTCTGTCTTAGAAATGAAGGATGGCTGATTGATACAGAGTCCCTAGTGAGCATTTACGCACATCTTGGACTAAACTCTTTCTGCAAAGAGACATACGTCTTGCTTCTTTAACTTGTCCTTGGCAAGAAGGACATCCTCCATTATCATTGGTTTATTTTTTGGAAAATGTATTTGTCTTTACCGAGATGGTGTTGGTCATCCAAAT
>VYZV01017202.1:526870-554505 GCA_013401275.1 Pandion haliaetus | reverse complement strand
GCATAAAGACATCTGCTTCTCAGCAGAACAAAACTAGAGTATCAAGCCTATATTCACAGACTGTTGCATCTATTAGGTTTCTTTGACATAACTAAAAAGCTAGTGAGCAATCTATCCAACCTCCAGGAATGTTTGTTGGTTTTGGTTTGGGGTTTTTTTTTTTTAGTTTCATTTTGAGATTTTGCATGTGACACTTACCATGATGGAAGATGCTCCTTGCAGCTTCATAGAATAATGTAGGTGAAGAGCTCTCTGGAGGTCTTTGGTCCAAGGCTGTGCTCAAAGCAGGTACCACTAGATCAGGTAGGCAAGGACCTCATCTAATAGAGTCTTGATTATCTCCAGGAATGGAGATGCCACCACTTCTCTTGACTCACTTGGCGCTTGACTGTCATTGTGGTGAAAACATTTTCTCTAGTTGGGTTTTCCCATATTGCAACTGCCTTTTACCTCTTGTCCTTCTACTGTGCACCTCCAAGAAGAGTCTGGCTCCATCTTCTCTGTACCCTCTGATTATACAGCTGCAGACAGCAGTAAGACTTTGCCATTCATCTTCTTAATACTGAATAAATCCAATCTTCTTAGTTTCTGTCAGCTGGGCTATCTTGGATGTTTTTGTAAGAGATGCAGATGATCTAGAGGACTACTGGCCTTTCAGCTGCTTTCTTGCTTTTTGAGATGAAAGGAAATACTGGAATAGTACCAATTGGTGAAAGACTGCTGAGACTTTCTTGCTTGTTCCAGATTACAAGTCTCAACAGCTTTCCTTTGCAGACATTGTGTACCTTGTGTCAGACTTGCTTAATTTGTAAACAAGTCCAACTCAAGAGGAACTCACTGACCTTCCAGACAGGTGGTTTGTATCCAAAATGGTTGAGTATTGCCACATGATTTGGTCTGTACAGTTGGAAATTGGTCTTCGCTCTAAGAAGAGTGTGTTCCTTGTAAGTTCACTCAGATTTTTAAAGTTTTTTTTTTAATATACTTGTGTGGTTTTGACTGTATACTAATGTGTCTTTCAGAAGTAAAGGGGAGATGTTGAACACCCCGAAATCTTCCCTCTATCTTCACCTGAGAGACGAGGCATGCTTATTTATTTGTTAGGGAACAGGATAGCTGCTGAAGTGACTCCCATTGCCAGTGAGTGGGTCACTGTTCACGTGAGCGTCAGAAAACCCAAGTACTTAAGGATGCATTGTCCAGTCTGATATGCTTGCCATCAGAGAGCCCATTTTTATTGTAAGCTCTGGAAGCTGGAGCCACAGGTTCACAGTACAAAGCAACAGCAATCTGACTCCAGGAAAGCTTTCCCCCCTCTACTCTGCCCGAGTCTGGTTATTCCCACTACTGTGTTTTGGCACAGCAGTCTGCAGCTCTGCTGTGCACCAAAGCAAAAGATTGGATCTGGTTTAAAACCCTTTTTAAAAAAAAAAAAAAAAAAAGGCAGTAGTTCTGGTTTTGAATTTTTCTCTGGAGGAACAGGGGAAGAGGTGAAGCAGGAGTGCAAGGGTGGTGTTATCTGCTTGCTTCCTTAAAGTTGGGTCAGTTCCCTGATGCAAAGCTTAGCTCTGCAAATGGTTGAGCTGAAATAACAAGGGCAGATGCTGGACTGCAAGGGGGGAGGACTGGGGCAAAGACCTGGGGTGGAGAGGCGGGAAGGTCAAACTGGTGGTTTTACCAGCTTCTTTGTAATGGTTGCATTTTCAGAAATAACCAGTTCAGACATCTGCCTACCTAGAGCTCCTTGTCAGTTGTGTTGTTAATTGTATTTGCTTAAAGTTTATAATACAAGTTTATTTGCAAACAAGGTGTGGGAGTTCTAGTATTTGCTTACAGTATGTTTTCCAGCTCAGAGCACTGTGCTGTCTTTTTTTTTTTTTTTTTTTTAGCCTACATCTTAATTTTTTTAGCACCTGACCTTAAATAATACTGCTTTAAGAAAACAAAAACAAAACCCCAAGGCAAATCTAGTTAAATTTCATAATTGAATCAATTGGATGCCAGTTCCTCATAATTTTTACATTGAGGTAAAACACTGTCATGGAAAAGACCTGCTCTAGCATAAATTCTTTCCTAAATAAGCATTTCTGTCCCTGTGTCCATTTTCCTCCATTGCTTAATATTCAAGAAACTGGTGTCACTTCCTAGGGGGTCCTGGTTTTGCTTCAGACTGTCTTGCAGCATGCTTTGTTGTTCTTGTTGCAAAAGCATAATAATTGGCTAATCTTACCGTTATAGTCCTATAAGCTAATGTTCTGGGTTTTTACTGTTTAATGAGCTTAGTAACATCAACTTAGCTTTGAACCTATTAGAAGAGTGTGGTGCTTTTTTTGTTAACCTTTTTTCCCCTCACTGTGATGTTAGTATATGCTCATTATCCATGATGCTTTCTCATAGTCCTGGTATCTCTCATCTATTCCCTTCCTTTGAGGATTCGTCTAAACTATTCTCAGAGTTTTTAGTTTAAAAAAAAAAAAAAGTGTTATATGTCTGCACGTGCATCTCTATCTTTAGGAATTTATTCTAAGTGGTCTTTTACTCCTCATGCATTCTCTTGATTGGGATGTTGAAAAGCTATTGAATGGTATTTAAAAGATTAATTAGCATATTTTGAAATAAAACCTATTTAACTGAAGAAATGCCTGTTTCCTATGGGACCCTTGCCCTTGCATCTATAAGAGTACAGGTGTCAAAGATAGAGACGACTGGCTTAAGTACTTACCTTGAAACATGGATAACAAGATTGTTATAGGTTTTTTCTCTCAGTTGTCTGGCTGAAAAAAAACGTGCACATAGTTACTGTAGATAAGCTAGGCTTTTTAGTCATATCTGTAGATTTGGTTAGTCAATTTGGATGGCCGAACTAAATTGCAGTATCATTGGTCTGCTTCCTTCCCAGGTTTGAGAATGCATCTGATAAATGCTCCTGATAGCGGAGGAGACTGGCATTTCCATTTTTGAGGTGGTCTGGTATCCTGTGATATGCAGCAAAACATGATTAGGATGTCATAGGGGATTTTCACCTTTCCAGCCCTTTCCTGATCCCCATTTTCCTTCTCTGTCAGTGCTATGTTTCCAGCTCATGGTGAAAGCTAACAGCTTTTCTTTCAGCTTTCTGCAGGCAGCTTGAAATGTGAAATTCAAAATCAAATGAGGTCTCTAGAGTTAGTACTGAACGTTGTTTCTTTTCTCATCCCTGTAGGTTTAAATTTCTGCCATTAAGTATTTTACAGAATAAACAAATAGTACTGGCCTCATCTGATGTCTTTGGTTTTGTAAAGCTTTGTAGGAATGACTCTTTGAAGAAAGAACAATTCTGCAATTAGTAGGATTTTGCTCAGTGTTAGAGGTTGAAAATCTTGCTGGCAAGGAAACTGGGTCTGTGCCAGAACATGCTTTTAAATACCCATATTCTGATCCTGTTTCCAAAGGCAATACTAAGAAAACCCAACCCCTTTACTTGGCTGCTGGGAAGAAAGTGCGTGCTGGAAGGAATCCATCTTATCAGCTTGTGCCATTTTCCTTTGAAGATGAGGTCTTTGTCCTTTGCCTTTGAGAGCCTCCTGCCTCTCTCTTATGAGTGATGTTTCTTGCCTATTGTGTCCTTCTTTGAGCTGTCTTGTTAGTGCACAGCTGAGGCGGCCTTTTTGCAGGGGTGAGCCACCATCAATAGCTCCCTCCTCCCTCTGGTACATGGGAGTGCTTCCTACTCCTGCCTGCTCCCCATCCTCCCTTGTTCAGCTTTTAGAGCCTCTGCGTGCCCTTCTTATCCACAGGGATGGATCAGCTTTGCCTAATCATGCACCAGCCGTCATCACAGGCATAGAAACTATGTCCCTGGTTTTCCTTTGTCAACCCTGATTCTCACCAACAACCTTACGTGTGATCACCAGATAAAGAGCTGCATGAATTTGTAGCTTCCTCCCGCAGATGTTTATGGTACGTGTAAGTATGTCCAGCCATTGATAGTTTCTCAGAAACAGATGTACGTAAAATGGAATCATGGGACTGAAATTTTATTAGTTATCTTTGTTCTTGTTGTGCTTTGGAAAATGCATTTAATTTGAGATAACTAATGAGAAAGTGGTAGGGGAGCCTTTCCAGTGGCGGCTTTGCTGCCTGACTCCTGGCTGCGGCTGTGCCTCTGTAATTTGCTAGGCATGTTGGCCTTAATATATCCATTAACATGATCTCCTCTTGGACGAAGCAAGCTGCTGGCTGCCAGTCTGCTCTGTCTACTGCTGTCACTTTCTGATTTTGAGAAGCATGAACTTGCAAGCCATTATGTCAGCAATAGCCATAGTCCTGTTTTTGAATGCTTTTTCCTGGTGAGCAGCCAGTTTTTCCACACACTTGGAGGTTAGAAACAATGTGGAGGGATTAGCTAGTTTGCTTGTACTTGCAGGAGGTATTTTTTTCCTGCTCTATAGGACAAAGGCAATAATGCGTAGTCTGTACATGTTTAATTTCAGCCATACAGCAGCAATCCTTGCCATGTTTTAAAAGCTGAGTCTGAGTTGCTATATATTACAATACTGATGTCTTTCAAAGAAAGCTGATCAAAGTAGAACAAAGAGAAAACACAAGCTTGGAGCATTTGAGTTTACTGACCTCATTACCTTGTCTCCAGCACTTAAAATTAAGCTGTTCAAATGGCAGACTTCCATCATACTGAGATTGAGAACCAGTTTTCATAGCACACTAAATTTGTAGTGTCTGCTACCTTTGGCCCTTACTGCATAAATCATAATGGCATCTTTACCGAATCCTTAATTAAACCTCCAGATAAGTTGGTTTTTAGTGTTATTTACACATTCTGACCAGAAGAGCCTTTCTTTTGTGCCAGTGTCACTGTTTCCCACAGATTTCTGAGCAGGGAGCAAATGGATCAGGTCATGACCTTTCATGTGTCTGTCTATTTGCCATATGATTTTTTTTCATTGTTACCAAGGCAACCCTTCTACCCACCCCCCCAACAGGCAAGGTCTCAATACAATGTAAGTTATTGTCTGGAGGAATTATTAGGCTATTATTAAAGTACCACTGAAATATGTCAGTATCCTGTAGGTATTTTAAACAAGTGGGAGCAGAGACAATAGCGAGCATTAGATGACTGCGAATGCATCGTGCTGCTGGTAGCTTGGGGAGGATGCCTGTAGCCCTCCTAACAGTGTCTCAAAAAGTATGAGCAGTCTTCCCAAACTGACAGAAGTCAGGACTTGCCAATGTGGAATAACGTTGGAAGGCAAAAGACAAGAAATTGCTGTATCAGTGCTCCTCAGCTGCGTGCCGCTCCTCATGGGGCTGCTGTGCATGCACACCACCTTTGCGTGAGTTAAGTACAGCCCACAGGGACATACTGCATGTAGCATTGAGATTATTGTTTTGATGGAAACAGTAGTAAAATATTCCCGTGCCACATGGATGGGAGAATGTTCTTTGTTAGAAAGTCTTCTACATTCACAATCCCTAGTTGTGTGTCCTGAGTTTAAAAGTGAATTATCCATCATCAGTGACAGGATGTGTGAGAACTGTGCAGCGAGCAGGTAAAATGAGAGGCGAGTGACCCTTGAAATGATGTATTTATTTATTTATAGATTACAGCATAGTGTTTCTTTTCCAAAAGAAAGCTCTTTTCCCATTCCCAACTGCGGGAATTTGGGAGATCTAGGAGCAGGGCTTGCCTTGCAGTCTTCTCTTACAGCGCATGTTTCCTGCAGGTGCCACTGGGGTTGTGTTCCTGAAGCCACCACTGCTCATGCAGCCGTAACAGTCCAGCCTTTTCCATACTATCCCATATCCTGGGACTGAATTTTCTGTCACTTTTGTCTTGCTGATGCAGTCCTTCTGTTGAGGTATAGCAAAACTGACAGGGGTTTATAGCACCATAGTGATTTCATCCAGGAATTTCCTTCCAAGAATCTGCAGTGTTGTCATGGGTCAATGATGTCACCAGACTGATTTGGCATTTCATTTCTGAAAGTTGCCATAAGAGGACTGCAGCTCACCAAGAACATCTTTGTTTTGGGCTACGCAAATGTTAAGAGCAATTGTGAGTGCAGATGGAGAATCCATTAATGATTCTGCATNAAAAAAAAAAAAAAAGAAAAAATGGCAGGAGAGTTTGCAAGAACCTTATTACTTGCTGTTGGAAAGTGAGACTGTTTCTGATTCTTAAGAAACTAATTTCTCTGGAAAGATTACTTTAAACTAATGTAAAAAATCCACCTCCATGATTTACCCTTCCCATCTCTTGGGAAAGGTCTTTTTTCCCACCCCAGACTTGCCACAGAAGTAGAGAGGTTTGCCTTAGCACTGTAATGTGTCACGATAAATATTTGGCGATGTGTTTACAGTCTTTTATTTGGTGTTTCTCTTAGAGTAGAGCACAATATCATAAGGATATAATGCTTAGCCTGATGTATAACATATTTCTTGGTTCTCATTTATGGCTTTTCTGCTGTTTACTTCTTACGTAGATTTTCTGTCCATGGATAGCGGCAGTGAGGGATTCCCAGCTAGTAGAGACTTGAGTGCATCTGAATTCATCTGCTGCCAACATCTGGCAGCTGACTGTCAGGTAAAGCCTGTGGTGGGGTTCAGTTTTACAGTTCCTGAGTCATTTCAGCGCTTGCCTCTACTCTGCTTGCTGTTTTCCTGACCTGTGGTGAAATAAGTGATGTGAGTTTTGTGAGCTCTGTGGTTACCCATAGGTTTGTGGATAGCAGCAAATAAAATGGATGCAAACACTTCTACTACAGCAGCTCAGAGCTTTTCTGTATTTTAGTGGCATTGGAGGCAGCTCACCACTGTCTCCTTAACGAACACTGCAGTGATGTAGAAGTTGTTTCATTGAGACTTTGTTAAAGACTTGTTAAAGGAAGTCAGACTTCATAGTTGATGGCACTGGATTATCAGCATATGTCTTTTGACAGCATTACAGTTTCAGGCTCTGAAAATGATGTAATTATTTTACTATAATAAAATAATTACAATTTTCAGAGAGGAATCTAGGGCAGTAGGCTATAGTTCATAAGAAACAGTTGGTTTGGCAAACATTTTACCACTCAAAAAGCTTTTATTTAAAGTTATAAAATCTCTTTTTTACAACATTACAAACCTTTTTTTTTTTTTTTTCAGTACAGGCAGCATTCCTAAATGTATATAGCTTGCCTGAATGGAACATCATTTAATTCTTGTCAAACTTGCCTACTTGAAACCTTATGTTGTGAATATTTTAAATATATGCACATGGGCTGTGGCTGTTAAATCTTTGTTGCTAGTTGTTGTATAGGTGGCATGTATTTATACTACTTTTGCAGGGAAAGAGTTTATTTTCCATCTTTCAGTGCTAATGGAGCTCCTCATGGGGAGAGACACGTAGTTTGTGGGTATCCAAGAACAAGTCACAGAATTTCTTAAGTAGTATTAAACAACATGCTAATAACGCATACTAGGTCATGCATTAGTGAATCTCTGGGTTTGCTTTTGCATTTTGAAATTGAAATGATAAAATTCTTTACAGTTAGCTGCAAAGACACTTTCTCATAAAACGTCACCTGATGTAAATTTCCTAGATTTGCTCTTCTACAGTAAACACAAAAGCTAATATATCTATTAGGTCCGCAGCAGCCACTCAGATTGGTCTTTTCAAGCTTGTTCTTAAAAAGCAAGATTGATATAATGATCAGTGACTTTTTTCTGTAGAGGTTGCCTGTGTGTAGTTGTATTTAGTGCCTTGTGGGTGTTTTCCTGTCCCTCAAAACAATCCAGTGTAATTGATACTGTCAGCTGAGCTGTGTGCTGGATGGCTGCAGTGCCAGGGCTGCTCAAAGGCTGCCAACAGAGGCCTTGGCTTCTGGGTTAGGTGCGGCTTATCTCGATGTAAGGAAAGGGACCCATGCAGCCCTTAGAAAGGGAAGGCTATTTTGTTTTTTCTTCATGAATTTCACAGTTCCCTTTAAATGTATTTACATTTTATTGTGTACCTTTTGTCTTCACTGCTTTTGATACCTCGTGTTCACGTGTACTCTTTTCATGCCATACAAAGCCTATAGGTCTCATGAATATCTTTGCTTTATGGCTGTTGAGTATATTAGCACCAAATGGACCTTACAGATGATAGGGTGATTGTGACAAATGCTCAGCTCAGTCCTGGCTACAAATTTTAAATGTTATTTAGGCCCCTTGTCTGTATGAAGACTTGGATTTCATCCCAGAGGTTTTTTTCAGACTGTCTTCTGCTGCGTCCAGTGTTAGGTGTATGTGACAGCCTGTAAGTGCTTGTCAGGTAAGCTCCAAAGCCGGACTCTTTCCCCAAAATGAACTGTGTGTGCTGTCTGAGTTTATCTATTACAGAAAACATGCTATCTTTGCCTCTGGTGCAGGCTATTTCCTTTGTGTCAGCAGTTCCTCTTGTAACATTCTGAAAATTCGTGATGACTTCTTTCTGTATCTGAGAGGTTAGGACAGACACATCAACCGATACTTGGGTAAGTGTTCATCTCACCCCAGGAGAGCAAAGATATGCCAAAGCTTTTGCTGCAGCAGGCATCGGTATATTTTTTGACAAAGAGTTGTTGGCATCCTTGTGGCAACCCCATCTTGTATTTCTGCTGAATTCTGACTGTTTTGTCATCTGCATGCTACCTGTTATGTGGCACATTTCATACACTTGTTTGGTAAAAGAGAGGAAAATACATCCGTGTTCTACTTTAAAAATAGTGCAGCCGTCTATAAGACCAGTTGTGTTGTGTTGTGGGATTGCTGTGATAACACAGTCTCTTAAGGCAGATTGATAGCTGCAGAACTGCAGTTTCAGGGTGTGCATGTGAATCAAGTGATAAAATAGCAAAGAAGCCTGAAAATTAATTCATATGTTATATGTGAGTTTGCAGGGGGCTTTAATCTTTTGGATTACTTTTTGGTTAAAAGTTGCCGTTATTTCAGGGGTCTGGCAGGAAGTTACATGAAAAGCTGAGTTGGCTCCAGTGGGTCAAAAGTGGTGGCTGAGACCTGGCAGTCCTCAAGCACATATAACAGGATTAGAGGCTGTAGTTCGTTTATTTGGGGTAATGGAGACCAAACCAGGAGCAAATAGCTCTTGTCTGTGGTAGGCACAAATGCAGCATCGGCAGCTTCCCTTTGTATTGCCACAGAGTGCAGGCGTACAAGTGGTATCACTATCATGTGTACATTTTTCTGTATATTCAAAGCCATGGTGTCTTAGTGTTGGCAAACTTTAAGGTTTTTCAGTTTGAGAGATTTCTTGGAGGTTAGTTGTGTGTCTCCTTCAGGAAGCTGTACGTGCATGGATATGGACATTTTGCTTGTGTCTCTGGCTTAAATTTTCACTTCATTCATTCCAGCCTGTCCCTCCTAACCCATCCCTCTTTTCTTTCATGACTCTAATGAATTAATGATTTTATGTAAATCTGGTGTTTGATGGACTTAGGAGGTATGCCTTGGGACTTGTTTAAGCTATCACATAGGAAATGCATCATCTGCTTCATGTTTTCTGCAATTGCAGTAAGTTTTATTTTTCCTTTATTGCTTCTCCCTATTTTCTAATTTTTTTTTTTTTTTTTTTTTTTGCTTAAAGCAGTTCTGTAAGCATGTTTAGACCGTTGCCTGGGTTTAAGGATTTAATTCTTTTTTCAGTCCTATCTCTGTGCCCCACCCCCATTGTTTTCCACCCTAAATGGGAGGAAAAAACCAACCATCCCTGCATTACATACCTGATTGCTATTCAGTTCCCAAGGGAGAGGCACTGAGAGCTTAAACGCAGGGGCTGGAGATCTAGGCTCTTTGGTTAGATTCACTGAATGTCACTAATTAGAGCAGAGTAGCCACTTACATATTTATTCATGTTTCAGAACAGTTGGTGAATCAATTGAGTGAATGAACTGGGGCAGCTTCAGTGCTTCTTGTGTGTGAATATGCTTAAAAGAAACTCCTCAAACTATTGAAGTTGGTTCTTTGTGGCTTGCTGATATAGACCAGCGTGGCTGTAGCAAAACTTCATTTCCATGTGACTTTTGGGTGACGCTTTTTCCACTCCTCCTGTCTTCTGCTGTTGAAGAAGAGCTGATTCCAGCCTCTGAAATATTTGCCAAAAAGAAATACTTCTCTTCTGGTGAGAAGAAAATAATGTTACCTTTAAAGCCATCCTCATTCTATTTGTGGTTAATGGATTAATTTGCCCAAGGCTTAAATTAAAATCCTTGCAGGAAATAAAATCAGGACAACAACTTGTGCTGATGCATTGCTGACAGATAACAACAGCACAGAATAACCTTGCAATACATGGTGGATTTTTTTTAAATGGAGCAGATTGATTTCCCCGTAAACACCTTGAAGTGTTTCCTTTCACCAAAATTCTGTCTGAATTTAGCTCCTAATTGATAATAGCTAATTTACGTTTTCGGAGCAGGATGGTGACAGCCTCCTGGTCTCCCCTCGCTGGGAGATTTGCATTCCATCTGCTCTGGCTGTTGATTAGCAGCATGCCGGCTACATGAGCAGTGTTTCTGGACACTACAGTCATCTGTTGCATTAAAATTTTTCTGTGAGGACACAACTATAAAGCTAAAAGCACAGTTAGGGGATCAAAAAGAACAATTTTGGGTTTTGCTGTTGTTAGAAAGGGAGCGCGCTTCATGGGCAGTTTGGCTTGAACGTGCATCATTGGGTCCAGATTTCCTGGGGCATGGCAAAAGTTTTCAAACGCTTGGTGGACAAAGCTCCGAGTTCCTCCCTGCTTTCCGCTACTGCTGTTTTGAGTGCTTGCCTCTATTCTAGCTGTATTACCCATACTTTAAATAAGGAGCAGTGTTTAATTTAACAGGTTTTGCAAAGTACAAGGTTTCAAGTCAACCATAGCTTCAAAGTGGGCAGTATCTTGTTAATGGCTGCTTGGCAAAGTTGTTGTGTACAGCAGGGGCAGAAAAGGGACTGGCAGGACTTTAGAGCAAAGCATGCTTAATTTCATTTACCCTTAATAGAGAAAGCGCTGGTTTGTAAGGTGATGTAAGTACATTTAGAGTTTGGCAAATGTAAAGGTAGGATGGAGAGGGAAATGGGTCCCTGATACCTGAAATGTGTAACTCCCCCTTCTCCCCAGTGTCTTTAAAAGAGTCCAGTTTTTAATCTAGAACAGTGACACACTACAATGTTCTAACTTAATTGGGTTTTGTTGTGTGGGATACTACAGAGTAAAGCTGAGGTTGGTTATCCTAATCCTGAACTTCTGTGCTGTAACTTAGCTACTTTAGCTGGTTTATAACCTCTGTTGCAGAATGTTTTAGTGTGTGTCTGCCTTGTATCACAGGAGGGTGTGCCATTTGTAGGTAAATCAGGTTTCTTTGGGAAGATATCCACAGATTATTTATTCAAGTTTATTGAAAATTTTGTTGTTCTGTCCATTTGCCCAGCTGATACTGCAACTGGGACTTATAATTCAGGCTTTTTGCCACTGTCACAAATAGGGGTGAAATAGAATTAATTGTGGTGGCACTGTAATGCGTTCTTTGAAATGTAAAGAAGAGGTGACTTAGGAAGTTAGACCATTTGTTTTTTTACCCTCAGCGTATTTAGAATTTGTGTTTGGATGCAAAACCTTTCTGTTGGCAGTTACTTCTGCAGTTTGTGTATTCCCTTCCCACCAGGTTTTGTTCTGTAAGCAATAGAAATTACTGAATAGTTCCTTTTGCCTTTTTATTTACCAAGTGCCAGCAGTGCTGTGCATTGAGCCTGGGGGAAATGGGGGAGAGTCACATGCCTCTAAATCTTTCTTCTCATTCGGGGTGTAAAAATCCTTTTCAAAAGGATTCCAGTGCCAGTCTGGCAGGGATGCTCCAAGAGGAGATACCCAGTCCTTGTGGTTTCTGGCTAGGGACTTGTGCTGTGTGAGAAGAAAGAGATTAGCTTGGAAGACAGACAAGCAAGTGCAGTCCTGGTCTCTGTTGCATTTTAATCTTAAACAAAAATTACCCCTTGAACACAGTAGTTCTGTTGAAGAGTTGAAGTGAGCATAGATTTTCAAATCAATCCCTTTGAAAGACCATCTTCTCTCCCCTTGAAGGAAGGACATTTGAACTGTAGCTTATTCCTTCCATCTACGTAAATCATAGCAAAGCTTCCAATTGCAAAGTGGCATCTGAGGAATGCTGCTTTTACTTGAATTGGATTTAAACAAGCCCTTTAAGCACAGGCTTGAGAATAAGGGAAGGCAAGGGATGCTACTTGAAAGCATGTTTAAAAGAAAACAACTCCAAACTTGTAGAAACCTGCACTGGAGAACTTCTGCTTATCTTGTATTTACCGCAGTGTCTCCGGGCATGCTTCAATACATATTTTTTAATGAGTAGCAGGGTGAGGCTCAGCTGGGTGGCTGTGCTGGTGTGTGAGCGAGGAGCAATATAACCTTGGGTAGGCTTTGTAATGTTGTGAGGATCTTAAAACATCTGTCGCTGTAAATCTAAGAATTAAAACAGAAGAATTACTGCCTTGAGTAGATAAGCAGCTACCTTCATGTTCATTTACTGGTGTTTGAACTAGACTTGTATCATTTAAAAAGAAAAATGTTGTTTTTAAAGTGTGCAAAACGTTTAGGAAGACACTGATGAGAATTAAAGAGCTGTTGTTTCCTGAACATGGTCCGACTGTAAAGGTCCCCTGGCAAAATATTGCACAGAGCCACTCTCGAGCCCTGTGTCATTTCTCTAAGATACCTCAGAAACATGTTTTTCTTCATCTGATAATTGCTTGCTTATTATCTTCTTGCTAACTGTTTGCTCTTAATAGCTGGTAAAATGAAAAAAGGAAAAATGAATTTGAGTAGTGTTCACTCCCTGGGGGGAAATTAAGCCATTGATAGCATGTTTAAAGTAGGCTTGTCTTTGTACTGAGTGTTCGCTGTCCTCCATATGGGGAGCCTGTAGTTGGTTCTACATCATTTGTTTTGTCTTTCTGGTTGCTCTTAATATTAATTGAAGTCTTTCCCAAGACACAGTTCTGTTAATCTTCCTTTTGTTTTTTTCCTCCTCGCCCCACCCCCAATATCGCCAACAAGAATGCTCTTGTGTCTGAAAAGAGGTTTAAAAGTAGCATTGGTTTTTTTTTTAATGTTGGTGGTCCATTTATTCACCTGTTTTTTACCACCAGTATTAGTGTTTCTATTTCTTTGCTTAACTTCTGAATTTTATATATGCTGTAATTGTTATAAGGCCTGTAAGGGTTGTAAGGCTACAGATAGTTTCCTGGAGTGATGGGTATAGGTCTCTTCATCAGCTCCAATTATGCAAAATGTTTTTAATTAGCTGTAATTCCCTTTTCTGCCTCCCCCCCACAAACACAACCAAGCAGGGTCTCTCCTGGGACACCGGTGTGCTGCGCAGGGGCAGGCTTTCCCCTTGTACATTGTGTCCTGTCCCAGCAGCGTTACGATCAGAAAGCATGCTCTGCTACTCCCTGTATTTTTAAAAAATTACACTACTCTTAATTACACCATTTCCCTAAAGATTTCCAGTATCACTGCTGGCAACTTAAAGGAGATGTTAGCTCTGTCTTGAGATTCTCGCAATTTTGTCAGCAGCAATGGAAACAAATGACTGTCTTGGACTGCAAAGCTTCTTCTTGAGCTTACTCCCTTACTGTGCAAAGTCATAGCAGGTAGTGAAGTGCTTTGTCCAATACTGGTAACTACCAAAGTGGGATGCTTTGTTAGATGGACTGACGGCTAAATGTGAAATGGCAACTTCTGTGGTGCTGCGTGAGGCAGAGAGCAGTTGCCAGTAACTGAGCAAAATGTTCCTGTGAGCGTTGAGGTGGTTCTGGCTCTGAGGTTACCACCTCCATGTTTAGTGACAGAGGAGAACAAGGACAAAGCAGAGGAGTTTCCTGACAGAAATAGTTACCGTCTGTAGGTTTTATTGAAAAGTTTGAAGCCATGTGGATGGTGTTTGCTTAGGTAACGCAGAGAAGAGGTATGTGCCTTCTGCCTAGTATGGAGAAGATTCCTCTGTTCAAAACAGTGCTGACTAGTCTGCCAGGGTACATACTGAATTACCTCTAGCAGGATGAAATAACTCTGCGTTTAAATAGCTTGATTCCTCAGAAGAAATATTGAGGCCTTCTAAACACTACCTCTGTAGTTGGAGCTTACCTTTCTCCCTGATCTGCCTTAAACTGACCTTGCTCCTTGTTTTAGGCCTTATCTTGGCTCCTCATTCATACTCCTGCTGCTGTTTTCACAGCTGCCTGACAGAGTCCATTAGGGAGCCAAGGAGGGTTGAGAATAACCTTTTCCAGCACATCATTGTTTGATTGCACAGTTGTACCAGAGCAGCTGAGATTGCTGGGCGCAAGGACTGGCTCTCAAAGAAGTTCTTGAGTCCAAAGTGAGGTTTTGTAAAAACTAATTTGATGCCTCTACTGCTGTGTTACTTATCCATCCAGAAGAATTGATGTGGGTTCAGTTTCTGCAGCTTATTTAAGCACTCCTGTAAGCCAGCAGCATTTCTCGGGAGCGGGCTCTTGGACTGCTGGGCTTGTTCTTAGAGCACGTAGACAAGGAGCCTGAACAGGGTATGGTTTTAATGCTGAAAGATGGCATTTCCTAAAGCTCCTGGAGTATGTATCCTGCTGGTGGCCACCTGCAAATCCTGATGAAGACCAGAACTGCTTAGGCTATACGAGTCTCAATTTGGGCGAGAGTGGTAAGGGTGCACTGGCACAAGTGATTTGCTTGTCAGGCTGCATTTGCAGTGATGGCTTTATCACTGTGAAAATGTTGATAGTTTCTGGGCTTCTTATTTCAGCATAAATTAAATTAGCAGGTTTTTTGTAGGACTTGCTCGTGCACAACCTGATTTTTGCCAGCAATTTGAAAAGAAAAATAAAGTATATACATACACTGTAGAAACTGATATTTGGTGGAGGGAGGGAGAAAGAAAGTGGGGGAGAAAGCACTGAAAGAACAAGACTTAAATTACATTTCAAGATGATTCTGCCCTGCATTTCTCTTGTTCTTCAGATGAGTGGGTGACAGGTTGAGTCTCTCGTGGCATGTATGTATGAACCTTGGTTCCACCTTTTCAGTTCTTTTCTGGGGAGAGGATTGTTTTTCTACTTTGTGTTGTCATACTGAATATTGCCTGCACAGTGGGGGCTGTGGACAGAGGAAAATGTCCTCAAGGGAACGTACGGAAGCTTGGACCTGTTGCATAGTATCTTTGGTACAGGTAAGACCTATGAGCACAGGTGTCTTGGGAAGGCTCATTGGACCCAGCAGAAGACATCCCTGTAAGGACACAAGGGTACTATGATCAAGGCATTGAGATACCTCAGAAATGTTGTAACATCAGTTGCGCTGGAGTAAGTTGAACTAGCCAGTTTGCATCCAAGATAGGGAAGGCTTTTCCCCATGAACGCATCATGACAGAGTTTGAGAAGAAGGGGAGACTAGAGGCACATGTGCTGCTGGAGCATTGGCAGGAGGTTAGGTGCTGTTGAGAAAAAGACTGAAGCTTGAACGTGTTCAAACTGGTAACTAATAATTGAGACATTTACTGTGTTCATATCAAGGGTACCAGCATGTGATTTCAACTCAAGTGAGTTGTGTTGGCTTTACTAGTGTCTCCTTGTCAGCTGAGCTGTGTGGTAATGCTTTTAGTCATCTCTCATCACAAGATAGATGTGAGTCGAAGGGGTGTGATTTGATGTTCCAGTTAAATCAATTTCACGAGTAGCTGCTGCTAGAGGGGTCCTTCTCACTGCCTCCTCCCTACCTGCAAGGAGCTGTTTCAGAGGACTAAACCACAAGAAACTAGTTTATTGATCAATTAGGTTTTTAATGCTCTTTAGTTCTAATTCTGAGTGGTTCTCTAAATACTAATTAACTTCTTGAACTGGTTCACTGTCAGCTTGGATGAGCAGCAGTACCAGAGCAAGGGAAGGGGCATCAGGTGTATGTCTGAGAGAGGACTTAAAGGGCAGCTGGAACTGCAGCTGAAAATCCCCATCACTCCATCTTCATGGAGTTTTCAGGGGAAGGAAAAACTTTGTCTTACAATACAAGATTTTAAAAGTGTACTTTATCACTGTTCCTTTAACTGGCTGTAATTGCTCAGTTTTGTTTTAATTCCTATTTTGTATTTTTGGTTATGTCAGATGTTCTGAAGGGTTTTGTGCAGTTATAATGAGAAGGTAATTTTTATTGCTTAGTAAAATTCTGAAAATAAAACTATTAAAACTGGAGGGTCAATAAAAGGAGCATAAACAGTCATTTTATTACAAAGCTTTATCTCCTGACAGAAACCTTTTTTGCTTGATTAAAATATTCACAAGATTGAACTTACATCTTTCTTGATAAATATGAATGCACATTAACAAAGATTGGAAAGTTTCCTCTTCTTTCTCTTGCCATGCCATGAAGTATGACCTTCATTCAGGAGGTGGGTCAGGGAAAGAGTATTTGTGGGTTTTGGGGTGAGGTATCTCTACTATGTTCAGCACCAGAGTATCTGAGTTTCCTTTAATTGCCCTTTGCTGCTGCGTTTCCAGTCCCCAAGGTAATTTCTTCCATCACTGCTTTGAGGGCTGGCCCAAAGGCCCAAATCTCTATGACTGGGATGATCTTCCCCTCCCTTTCCTGGAGCCTACATATATATTTGTTTAAATGTCACTTGACTAAAAGTGAGGAGCTCTAGCACTTGTACGGATAATCAGCAGAGGATTTACTGAATTCATTGAGTTTCACCAGGCTGAAGGGAAACGTGGGGTAGGTGAATATCAGGAAAAACTTCAATTTGAACTCTGAGTACCTGGACTTAAATCAACATTTCTGGTCTTGGTTTTCCACACTGCTGTGTGCTTTTGTGACTTCTTTTGTTTTGCATTTGTCTACTTGGGTTAAGGACCAAGTTGGGCAACTTAGGGAAGTATCCTTATTTCCATCCATGTGAATTAACAGAAGGAAGGATTTTCAGGTAGTTTTGTACCTGTATAAAACACAGCTGTGTTTATTTACTTGAGGTCCATTCAGTGGATCTTAAAAGCATGAGCAGATACTGCAGATTTTTTAGTTTGGTGGCCCCATCATTGAGGAGGGGGAAAAACTATCATCTCGGATACAATGTTGCTCAGATTAGAGGCTAATGAAGATCTCTTTTTGCAGAAGGAATGGATGGCAGTGCTGAACTCGTCTCACATAGCATCTGTCAGAGGTGTACGAGCTAGTTCAGACCTCTTGTCTATAAGAGGCTGGAGTATCTCTGCATTACTTAACCTCAAATGTGTAAACTGTGATATATTTTTTTGTGCAATCATAATTGCTGCTGTCTTGTCATGTTGAAATGAAAGCCAGGACTTGAGGCAGCAGATCAATAGCTTGAGGAACGTGCAGGTGTGTTGTGTAACCAGGGATTGTCCCGGTGTGATCATGGTAATTCCACAAAGCTGCAGTATCTCTGTTTGCATCGCCGGTTACTTGTCTAAACTGAGCATATATGACCATTATGTCTGGACAGGTTCTAGTATGCACCGACTGAGTAACTCAACCCTAGTATTCTCCATTCTTTCTCTTGGAGTCTTGGTAATGGTCAATATGAAATTTCGTCTGGAGTCTTAGCTCTTGTTGACTATCTTTTCTTGACCCTTCAGTGTGTGGCAGTATTTCTTGTCTAGCATATAGGGCAACTTTTGCAAAAATACATAGTGGATCTTTACATTCCTTCTTGAAAAGAGTAAGAATTTAAAGGTTGTTCTTAAACAGGGAAGGCAGCTATTGAGCGTCCTGTCACTGTATGATGTCTCCTGGCATCCAGGTCTGTCATACTGTATTAACAATATTTTTATGGTAGGTTTTGAAATATTATTAGGCATTTGTGCTCCTTCTCTTAATTTTATTTTTTTCCTGTCATAAGTTTCTGCCTAGCTGTCCTTCAAATCCGAGGTACTACGTAGCCTAGGTTTTGTGATACTACTGGGAATATTGATTTTCCTAATGGTACAGAAGTGAAGCATCCTAAAAGTGTTGAAACATCATCGTCACGTATAAGAACAGAGGACAGAATGGAGGTATAATCCCAAAGCTGAGACGGCACTGGCAGTTTGCAAATTCAGGCAACAGTGGTCAATTATAACAGCAACACTGGGGGCAGCTGTGATGTAAGTCTACAGAGCCTTGGGGCTGTCTCTGCTCCAAAGCTATGTCAACCTAGGTAGTTTTTTTGCACCCTCTTGCCTCCCCCCACCCCAGCTACTTGGGAAGTTGTTATTTAGATCCTCTTCCAGGCACACAGGGTTAAACTAGCTATGCTTCTTCCATATCTGCTGAAGGCATAGAATCTTTTTCCGCTGAAATAAGAGAATATGAAAAAGGTCAACTTTGAAGCATCATTGCACAGATGGCTTTGTGGAGCTGTTGTCACAGTAATGCGCGCGTAGCCGTGCTTGTACCAGGAGAATCCAGTGACAGCACCACCACACTCTCGCCTTAGTGACTTCCCTGTAATAGCTGACAAAGACTAGTGCTGCCTTCTTTGTTTGCAAAATGATCTCTTATGAGTGCTAGATACTTGTTTAAAGAAGTGAACTTGTAGAACAGCTGTGCAGCTACCCTGTAGACTACAAAACTTGATACTTGGAGCTACAAAGCTCGAAGCCAGCCAGCTGGGCAGCAGCTGTCTTCTCACATCTGGCTACTGCATTGCCTGTTTTTTTCTGCACCTGAAGCTCACACCTGGACATTGTCATTGCTTTAGAATCTATGTTTACAGAGTCACAAATATAAATAACTTATAGTAGGCACTTCCTTGGATATCTAGCTTGTAGGCATGTTGTGGAGGTTGCTTTTTCTTTCCAGCTAAATAAAACATCTACAAGAATCTGGCTGGTTTCCTTGTAAGGTTTCAGTGATACAATCTAAAAATAAGGAAGCAGAATTTTTACCAACCTGAAAATCGTAATTTTTAAAGGTATATTGAAATAGATTCCATTCATTTTGGGTTAATTGGTACACACAACAAAATGGTGAACCAAAACCTGAGAGAACTTGTGTTGGTGACCTGCAGCAGTTCTTGCTTCCTCCTTCCCCTACCCACACATAAACATTGCGTGCGCAGGCAATACCAACCTCATTTGCTACCTGAGTGGTCACTTTTTATTACTAGATTTAGGGAAATAATTTAATAACTAAATCTAATTCGGGCTAAAGCACTCTTTATGTGGAGAGCTGACCAGCTCATCTGTGATTGTTTAGAAAAGTACGTACAGCCTGCTATGAATTTTCTCAGTGCTTTTTTTTAATTATTATTATTATTAACTAGTGCATGAAGCTTCTTTCTTGCTGATTTTATAGGATTTTAATTCGAGGTCCACTTTTTGGTTGATGGAATAAATTCCAAGAGAGATGCACACCATTACACATGTATGCACAGTTTGCAGCTCAGAAGTTAAGGTGTAATAACATGA
This sequence comes from Pandion haliaetus, assembly GCA_013401275.1. NCBI lineage: Eukaryota > Metazoa > Chordata > Aves > Accipitriformes > Pandionidae > Pandion > Pandion haliaetus. Next base: position 535,032 of record VYZV01017202.1, on the reverse strand, counting down.
ACGCAAATGATTCTTACCTGCAAGCAAAGTTGGTTCCTTCCTCTTCCTATAGCAGGATTATGTCCTAGGAAGAAATCTCTGTATCTGTATTTTAAGCACGTAAAAGTTTTCTCATACAGAATTTTATTTCCTACAAGATTGGACATGAAAATGCATGGTGAGTAATTAATTTATTGGAAGCCTTCGGTGAGTGATCCAATTTGCAGCTGACCCAAGAGTAGCTTTCTGTTGTGAGGAAGGGAGTTGCCTTGCGGAAGAACCTTTCCTTTGGAAAAATACCCCAATAAACATGCGGATGACGCAGCAGAGTTGTAAAGGTAATCTTTATCCTTGCATTTATGAACTACGCAGTTTGATTTTTAGCTGTAAAATTTGTTCACTGTACTGTGTAAAAGGTTGGGAAACTCTTAAAATCTTGGTGCTGTAGAACTGTCAAGGGTATTAGAACATTGTGATGGTTGAGTAGATGGACAGAGCTGGTGGGGGCGTTTGGAGCCTGATACATGTTTTCATTATAGTGACACACTTTTTTAGAATTTCGAGAGTGGTAATAAAAGTGGCCTTTTTTTCCCTAATGTGCCACTGAGCCTGGAAGTACAAGCAGTTGCTGTCTTCCTAGACCTGGAAACAGGTCTGTGTCTTCTAAATTTTGCTGATTTTTCAGAGCACAGTTCTGTTGTTGTAGACCTATTTGAGCCCTGTGTATAGGGCTTTTAGTCAGCAAGAGGCCAAGGACAGGGTGTGGAAAATGTTAAAAGCATGGTGTATTCAAAGTGGTGCTGATGTTAAACTTGTGATCAACTGCAGTATGATTTGATGTGTCTAATGCCAATGTTGAGTTTGACTTTTTTTTTTTTTTTTTTTTTACTGAATAGGTGGCAGAATCCTCCTAATAAATAAGTCTCCCCTCTAGCTGAAGTGTTGAAATAACCTTACACAGATAAAACTATTTTGTGGCAAACAGAAGGTGATTCAGAGAACTAGACCTGTGCTGATCTCATAAGGAAGCTAATTAATCTTTTAAAATTAAATGTCCCTTAAAATTCAGCATGATAAAGACTGAAGGATTTTAAATTTTTTTTTTTATTACTTTTAGAGGGCACTGCTCTAACAAAGAAAACTTTTTTATTGTGTGTTTTCTTGCATGGAAGTGAGTAAGCAGAGCTGCCAGGGGTGCTGATGATTTGTTTATATACTACAGCTGCAGAAAATGAGAAATTAAATGAACAGTTGACAGATGCACTGAGAAATGAGTCCTTGAGACAGCACAGGAATGTAACTTGCATGTTAATTTTTCAACTTCAGGTTCTGTTTTAGGTGTGCCAGCATCTGAACTCTCCGCAAACTAGAAAGCATGGCAACAGGGGAGTACATCCAGATTGCTGCTGGTTTACTACTTGGCTTTGCAAGTAAAACCAAGAGCCTTTCAGGCTCACTGTCGTTTTTTTATTCAGAGCAGGCAATTGCACAGGAGGGTGAGATTGGGAAGCTGCAATATTGATCGGACTATCTTCTTGGCAACCTTGTTCATGGCAACTTCGTGGAGTATTAGGGCTATAGAAAAAGAACAAAAGGAAGGTTACCGCTGGCCCTTCTTGGCAGCGATAGCTGGATGCCTTTTAAAAACAGCTTTTGTTGTCATGGAGCTTCTGAATCCAAGGCCAGTTTCTGGCACCGTGATTTTCTCATGGCAAAAAACGTTGTCCTGTCCTAGCCTTGGGGGGGGGAAATAAATAAATAAAGGCAATAGCCTTGGCAGCACTTGTCTATTATTGCAGTTAAATGACTGAACTGCAGCGGGAGTGGAACTGAAGGGAAACTTTTTCTTCACAGAGAATCCTGATTTTTAAAGCTGGCATCCACCATGGTCTGCAAAATATCTTTTATAAGGTGTCTGGCATTTGGAGAAGGATTTTGAATAGTTTATATAGAACTTGCTTTCCTCTGAGTCAGCAATGTTTTGAGGTTAAAATAGAGACCTGAATTGCTAATCTCAAGGTTTTTGGAAGGTCTTCCAGTAGTGGTTGGTTTCTGTTTTAAAGCCTATTTTCCTCTTCTAAACTTCAGATACAGTCAAACTGTTTAATGCACTTATTTATCATTTGCTGAAGTGGTCAGTAATTTACAAAACCAGATATTTATGAATTTATTTGGTATTGGTTATGTTAGTTTAACACTAAGTTGCTTTGCTGAGCTTTTTGTTATTTTAAAAGGTGATATTTTGATTGCATAGAAATATTCATGCTTGACTTTATGGACAAAAAGTATACTCCACTTCCTGATGAGATTTTTTTTTATTCTTGGATAGTTCCAGTGACTGAAGTTTAGAAATTTGTTTGGTTTTACTTTTGTTTTGTGAACTTACTGAAACCTAGAAACAAGTGATGACAGAAGTGGTTCAGTGTTTCCAAAGGGGGAAAGCAGTGAGCCTGTGTGCTTTTATTTCTACATGACTTATTTTTAAAGGCAGGAGAAGATCATTACCCCATTTCAGAAAGCATCTATAGGTAAGCTTTTCAGCTAAAGGTGCGTAAACTCTTTGGGCTGAAGAATTTGCCCTTCAGGTCCTTCCTTAAGAGTCAGCTCTGTTTTGATACTGCCTGATTACTGTTGTTTGAAAAGTTTCAGGCACCTAGTGAATAAAATCTCTGCATACTAAGTATTGCATAGTAATTTCTATTGCTTCACCCGTCTGTTTGTGTTTTGTCTGCCTGTGCTAGCGGCTGTTGGGTCAAGGATTAGAGCTCTCCAAGGCAAGTTCAGATTGGCTTTACTGGTAGGGCCCCAGGGTAGGATGTTGCAACTGCTGTAACTCTGCTGTTAGAAGTTACCAGTCCCAAAGCAGAGTTATTTTCTGTCCTTCTGGTGTTTTAGGCTGCCCGCAAAGTGGGATCTGTGTTGAGGCACTAATCTGAGCAGGAGTGGTTGAGGCACACGCGTGTTTGGTTCTGCAAAGTCTGTGTTGGGCCAGTGACCTCGAGTAAGGGTGTAATGACACCTTGGGGCTGCTGTGGCTTTTCTTGAGCAAAGGAGAATCAGAGCCCTGTCATTTCGGGGTTTGTTTGCACAAGGGAGGGAGCCCTTGTCCTTGGGAGTAGCCGTAGATCTGGAATTATAATCGTCAGATAATAAAGGGATGCCAGGAGCCAAAACTTGGAGTTTGGAACAGCCTTTGGAGCACTTGTGAATTCTTTTCTACAAGCCCTTGGATGGTGGAGTTGTAAACACCAGTTATCTGTGCAGGGACTGTGTTTTTTCCTGTTTTACTCTTCAAGCATCATGAAACTACAAAAGAAGACAGACTTCTTCCAATGTTGCCCCTGCAGTCTTGTGTTATTTTGCTCTTTCTATACAAAGCCTTAGAAACGTTACTAAAGTGTATGTAGTTTTATGGCATTTAATATCAGGGCCACAAATGTAAAAAATCAGAAAATTCTAAATGTTAAAAGTTTATATTTAAATAGTCTCTTGATTAATACTGCTTTGAGGTAATTTTAACCTAGAAATTAATGCTAAAAGAAAAAGATTTCTTGGTTATGACAGTCTAGAGTGTTTATCTGCTAGTAAGTGAAACTTTTCTGTAGACACTCTTCTCAATTTAATAACATGTATTTCAAAATCTATTTCTTGACATTATCAAGACCACAATAAAATTTTAATTTTTTCTCTTTGTAATAACACTAACTTTTTTCAGTCTGTAAGACTGCATGGAAATTCAGGAACTGTAACTATGGGGGATATGAAGAGTCTGCTTTATTTCAGCATTAGGAACATTTGGGACTGGTTTTTCACAGTGCTAAAATTTGTAATTGTAGCATGTCTTCTTTAATTTTTTACTCATTAAACTAATTTCTTAAGTATTAGAAAAATGCATTCTGTCTTTGAAATTCTGCACTTCTGGAGATGCTGCACTATATATTTTTTAATAACAACAGTTGACCAAATTGTTGCTTTAATTTCAAATTCTGACTTTAATTACAGAATTGTATATAGCTCTTCCAAAAGAGTTAAAACAGTCCCAGAACAGCAGAGGGGAAGAAGTGTGGATCTGATCACAATTGCCATAATTTAGGCCTCTCCCTTTAAATTTGCTTATGAGAGAAAGTTACTATTTTCCAGGAAGGAAGGAAGTAGTTTCCACACAGTTTCCCGTATACTCGTCAGGTAGATTTTAATTGCTGTGATGCTGGGTTGGTATTTGAAGGATTATAGCAATGAGAAGGTGGGAATGGTGGCTGAAGCTAGTGAGTCCTCCTGGAAGGTCAAATGAAGCCTTCAGTTAAAAACTTGGCACTTTCCTTCTAAATACAATTGTTTGCTAAGGTGGGATGAATACCTTTCATGGCCAGCTTCAGTTCTTCAGGAACAAGACCGGAGCCTGTGGTAGGTTGAGAACCTGTATACCAGCCCCAGCACAAAGCACACTGAAATAGTGGGAGTGCTGGAGAAGCTCTGGGGGAAATGACTGACAAGTTGGAAAGGGCACAGCATGAACACACAGCACTGATGGTACTTGGCTTTTTGCTATGGTAAACTCAGGGAAGAAAAAACAAGCCCCCATCATAAACCGCAATCTTCCTTAAAGAGGTTTGCTCTCGCTGAAGTTTGTATTGGAGAACTTGCCAGTGCCCAAGATTGGAGAACAGAACAACTTCTGGGTGGATAAATGTAAGAATTTAACCCTGACACAGAGCGATGGTAGCACGTTGCTACTTAATGTGCTTTTGTTTTGGTTGGAAGATCTTTCCTTGATCTGGCTCACCGCATGGTTGCAGAAGTGATGTGGGAGGGAGGAGGGGGACCACTCCTGCAGTGGCTGTGTGGCTTTGTGCTGGGTTGACATGGCAGCAGAGGTGGCTTCAGGATGCTGGAAGCAGCGGAGTGGGCAAGTGGAGATGGGGCATAGTCTTCCCTTTCCACTGGTGTGCAGCTTTAGGGTGGGTGACTTTGTCTTGGTAGGTGAGACGCCTTTTAAAGAAAGATTCCTGTAGGTATAAAGAGCGGTCTTGATCCAGGATGGCCCTACAGGTGCAGTCACTCAAGCTGGGTTAGGAAGTGGAAATGAAGCATGTGAGATCTGCAGTAGCACTTGAAGGATCAGAAAAGTTGATGGGAGCTTTGATCAAGGTGCAGTTCTGCTTATGTGGGTTTTTCCCCTCTCTATCTTGGTGCAATTCCTTTTACAGCCAAGTATGTGTTCCCTTGAAGCCCTTTCGACTTGATTGGTCTTTCTCTGCATGACAAAGAAGGTGAATTTACTCTGAAGAAGTATTTCTATGGCAGCCACTTAGAAAATTGTTCCTATGATCTTCTGTTACAACTTTTTTTTCTATTTTGTTTTATAGACACAGATGAGGACACAGTGAAAAGGTGTTTCGCCACGTTTGAAGAGAAGTTCTTCCAGACCTGTGAGAAAGAACTTGCCAAAATCAACATTTTCTATTCAGGTAAGGTGCTTATTTGTGTATATTTGTGGAAAATGGAGCGACACAAAAAGAGTCTGAAGCTCCCAAACTTTCCGAATAACCACAGTGGTCATGCAGGTCTGCCGTCAGGTAATTATAGGGCAGGTTTATATGGGAAACTGCTCTGGTTTAATCACAGATGTGGAGCTAAACCATGGTGTTTGGGTGAAGGGGCAATGAAGGGCAGGTGGTTTCATTGCTTTGCAGTAGCATCCTGCTGAACTTTATGTAGATGCTCCTAAACTTAAGTGGTAGCTTACATTTGGGGCACAGCTTCTCAGCTTTTTCATGGTGACAGTCTCCTGTGCATGTTTTGGGCATGCTAAGCTCCCTAGCTGGTGTTTACTGAGCTTGTACAGGAATAGCTATCATGGACTTGCCTGTGTATGGTAGCTTGACCATCTTGATGTGTCCAACAAGTTTTGAAACACTTAACTCTTTTCTTAAATTCTTGCAACTTTCTGGAGTAGATGAGCCAGTACCAGTTTGTCATTGGCTGTGTATAAAATCCTGTTTAGTAAAATGAGTAAAAACATAATGGTGGTAAGAGTAGGGATTCCTAGGGGGTCATATGTCAAAGTGCTGTTGTTTGTTGTTTTCCCTGAGAAAGTTTGCTTTCCCATCCTGTGTTTTGAAAATAAGGTTTAGGATGGGATTAATTGGAAATTCACTGTGTAACATTGCTACAAAAGGCTTAGTAATAGTGTGCTCCAGTTCCACCCACCATTACACTTCAGCTGGTTTTCAGCCTCTTCTGGTAAGTTTTAAAAAGGGGTTTTCAACTCCACAAGTGTTTAAATATGGATACAATGATGCATTGACTTCTGCTATACTTTCTCTTAACATGCTGAGTTACTAACTTGGTGCTATAAACAGGCTTTTGCAGCACAATATGGTAGCCTTTTCTATTTCTGATTTTAATCTGGTAACGAAGGCAAAGTTGAATTGTGCGAAATATTTTAATAACCATCAGGCAATGACTTTATTGCTAGCTATTCTATTGCTAGCAGAATCTGGGTTGTCAACATGAGAATAGCTGAAAGCATAATAGATGCAATAACTGTGCACTGCAGCTTGCCTCTGTTCAGCTTCCATCTAGGGAAGTAAGTCTCTTTTGGGCCAGCTGGGCTCCCGGGAGCAGTGATGTTTTGCCATAGCCAGAGTGGGTGTCAGGACAGGGGCAAAGGGCAGGTTGTAGGTAGAAGCAGTATGTTTTATTAGGCCAGCTGGATTTTATACTTTATAGGCATTTTTCTACATGTAATTCATATGTACCTAACTCAGAACAATTGCTCTGCTTTGTTTCCCTGTGAGGTCTTCTGTTTCTGTCCCAGGTCTGAGGTAAGGCTTTTATGCTCAGAAACTTGTCTTACTTTTTTAGTTATATCAGATCCTGTGTACTACGAGCTAGACTCTGTGGAGGAAGTTCTGTCAATTTAGATGCACAAGACAGATTATAATTTTCCCTAATGAGCATCTGCTGGCACATGTGCACCCACATATACGCACCCATTCCAGCATTGTTTAAAATGGCATTAATAATATGGGGTAGGGGTTTTTTTTCAACTTGCTGTCATTTCAAAAAGTTATAGGAGAGAATACATGTAATTTAAAAATCTCTTGTGATAAGATTAAAATAAGTCTTTTATTCACAGAATAGTGACGTGACTTTAAGAGTATGGAAACCCTTTATTAGGGTTATTAATGTTAAGCTACATCATGAAAAGTTCCATCAGTGGTTCCTCTTCTCGATGTCAGAAATTTGTCACATCGGACCCTATTGTAACTCCAGGTGTGCGTTGGCTTGGATTATGACCTGGTACATCCTATTTATTATAGGCTTATTATATGGCTTATTACACACTTGTCTTTATGACAATAAATATTGTCCATTTTCAAGAAAGTTAAGCTTTCTGTTGCTCTCCATTTCCTCATCATCTTTCCATGTGCTGAGGGATCCTTAGTGAGCATTGCCAGGGATTGCCACAGCATGGACAACCCCGTCGTCTTGGGATGGGCTGCTCCTGGACCCCAGCTCCATCCCGGAGCACTCCGGGTTGGAGTGCCTGCTGCAAAATGCTTTTGCCTTTCACTGTGTGCTCAGGTTGTCGGCTCTCATCAAACAGATCCTTAATTCCCCAGACCATTATCCCATCTTGCTGGGAAGGAAAACTGCCATTAATGAAATCTGATTTGATAAACAATTTGTGATTATTTGAACTACGCTGAAGAAAATCTATACTCAGTTGAAAGAAAAAAGAATAGCAGTAAAATTTTCAGATGGTTCTAGTAGAGGAATGCCTGTTCAAGTGCTAAAGTTTTATTTGTGGCTGGTTTTGGTTTGTGCTTGGGAGTTTCTTAGAGGGGACGTTTGTTATATTTTAAATTAGCATCATCAGGATCTGCTTGGGCTACTGTTTAGCTAGTAACATTTTTGTGGTTAATTTAGCAGCTGGTTTTATTATTTGTAGGAAGCCATGGCTTTAACTTGGTAAGAAAATATTGAGCATAATATGTACAAGTAGGAAAAGGAAGGAATGCTAAAAGAGCCTGCCTAAAATGCCCCCAGACGTGAGCTGAGTAGCTGTGAGGAGGTACGGCTGTTCGATTACCTCCTGTCTGGTGAAACAGGTTTAGATCACAACCATGACCATGTAAACTGGAACTTGGGGGGAAATTTTACTAGCTCCTTGGTGT
>VYZV01017202.1:507440-526850 GCA_013401275.1 Pandion haliaetus | reverse complement strand
ACAGAGTAAAAAACAACTTGGAATCACATAGCTGAGGTATTAACTCTTTACACAGTAGTTTTTGGTCAGGATCTAGAAGCATTTTTTGGGCAAAGCTGCTTCTTCATTGCAAGCAGTTTTGTTGAATTCTGCACCTGTTGATTTTAGATTTCTCCTTAGTCTTTTCCATGAGATTACACTTGAGCTGAGGACTCGGTGGGCATCAGGTCATGCAAAATGCTGCAACACAGCAAGAGTGGTTCCAGTATCTAAGTGTATGCTGCTTTTTTCTAACTCTTTTGAGTGGCATACTTTAAAAGTCACCTTTTTGGAGTGCTATATTAGTGATAGTGGTAAATGTCTTTTCAACTATTTTGGAGTATGTTGCAAACTGATTAATTTCTACTCTGCTTTGCTGTTTCCCTAGGCAATTCCCTAGGAGGTTTGAAGAATAGCAGCACACATTTTGTCTTATTTTGCTTCTGCAATGAATCTTGATGATAAAATCATACCTTAAGAAGATGAAATGATTTGTGGACTGGATAACTAGAGTCAGGGCAAGAGACAGGGCAGGAGGGAGAAGAAGGCGGCAGGACTGCCGTTTCTCAGGAGTAGTAGGTCATTATAGAACTGGGTCAGTTTTCTTTAAAGCCTCGTCCTCACAGGAGTGCGGTCCTACCCTATGGATGGAGAGGGCTGTATAGAAGACAGCACCATGACACTTTTCAGCAGTGCATAATTAAGAATGTTTTTATTTGGAGATGTTGCTTTGCAAACAGATAGGAAAATTGTAGCAGCAGTTTTATAATTATTTCAAAGCATTGTCTTTAAGTAATGTGTTACTAGGCTGATGAATTTTAAGATTTTTTTTTTTTACATGGGGACAATGGAACAGCACTTACAATTGAAAGATGTAAATTTAAACTATTCCATATTTAATAATTTGATTAAAAAAAAATCTCAGTGTATCACAGAGTGTAGTACAACGTTTTGAATGTAGAGAGTGAGTTTTATTTATATGAAGGCTTTTGATTCTAACAGCTACTCTAACAGATACCTGTTACTTCTTCCTGAGAGAGGTCCCAAAGTGGGGGGAGATCATTGTTTTTGCAGTCTGACCTTGTGTGTGTTAAATATTATGTGGTTGTAGGCTGTGGGCAGACAATTCTCACTGTGGGCTGCATTGCCTCTGTTTGGTGGAGTCTTTGCAGCTGTAGAAGTTGTCAGAGAGGAATTGTCCTTTCCTGTCTTTTGGAAACCTCTTACTTCCATAAAGCCTATAATCAAGAAAGTTATAGAGCATTTCAGGCTCTTCTGTACTTGATTTTTCTATATTGATCCCCATTTCCTGTTTGGAAAGGCATTTTCCTTCTGGAAAACATCTTATGCAGAGCACTGTAAAATTATTTACAGAGGAGTTTTTGTCTTAAAATTAACCAGAATTGAATAAGACTGAGGAGAAGGTCAGAATTGCTCCCATAAGAGTAAGTCTTACTTCTGGGAGGGAGCAATTGAGAATTACCATGAAGTTGTTATGTAATATACTAAGGAAGAGAATTAAATTGACAGCCAGGAGACTGCCAGGCAGAGCTTTGGGTCGTGGAAGGAACTTGGGGCTCTGTGGTTTCTGGTGCAGTGGTGTGGGTCCTGCTGGCTGGAGGTGTCTCCAGCTCCCAGCCATCTGCTCCAACATTGTGAACCTGCTGGATGTCTTCCTGGCCAACACCAGGTCTGCGATGGTGCTTATCCACAGAGGTGCCAAAGCTGTGGCGGAAGCCCTAGAGAGGGAAAAAAGCCTGGAAGAAACCACTTGTACAGAACAAAGAGAAAGATAATGGTGTCAGTTATGCTGGGTTTAGCATAAAAAGATTGTTATTTAGCCAAAAAGATTCTTTTCTGAAAGTACATAAAGCAGCATGTTTAAAGGAAAAACCTTTTTCGTACTTGAGATGTGAGGAAGAGAGACTGACTTGCTCTGAAAACACATCAAAATGATATTTAAATTCAGGTTGACTGTCCTTTTAATCAGTAAGTAATGAGGCAGTGCTTCTAACCTGCATGAGCCTAAACTGAGGAAAAGAGGGATAAGTTATTACAGCGGATCATATACGGCAGCTAGTAGTGTTGTAACTCCTGATCAAAGCAGAAGCTGTGTTTGTCTGTCACCAGGAGCTTGGCAGAGGGGTTGCATTGCTCTCTGAGTTCCAAAATTCAGCGTCACATTTGAAGCATGGTTGGTTTTTTTTTTTTCCTTTTCTTTGATTTCCTTTCCATCATATAAAAAGATAGTAAACACATAGTAGTGGGTGCACAGATATGAGAAGTGCTTTGCTTACTAACTGTCAAGTTTCATAATATTGTCTAACAGGTTGGGGTTTTTTCTAATGCTTCTTGTGCATTTGCTTTGAGAAAGGCGAGCAGCTTTCCTTTGCGCACAGAGTAGACGTGTGGTCACTGCTTTGGTATTTGGATGAGACCCTATCTGCCTGGCTGCCTCCAGCTATGGCTCTGCCAGTGTGGGGAGGCTTGACCCTGTGTCCCTGTGCTGGTTTAGAGCCCCTAGGTACAGGCAGCAGCTGCGCAGGTTGGGCTGCTTCTATCCGTAACAGGTATTCGTACAGTCCTGGAATGAGCATCTTCTAGAAATCAGATCTGGGGTGGAAGTCAAGAGGTCTGAGTTCATGTCAAATGCTGCTTTAGTCTGTGCTGAAGGGACAGCCCCCCTTGATTTTGACTAAATTAATAAAGACCTGTCTGACATGACGGCTTTTTTTTTTTTTTTTTTTTGAGAACATGTATGTTTTACATAGGAGTGTATTAAAACCTTTAACAAGAAGGAGCTTCATAAGAGAAATAAGCAGAGTTGTTTAATTTAATGCTTAGTGGGGGAAGGCCATGCAGTAGGTTATTCAATGCAGTGCTTTTTACCTATGGGCATATTATTTGAGGAAAAGGTATGGTGCTTTTTATGGGCTTGGTAGGCAAGTTGCTATCCTCTCATCTGACTTTCCCTTTCGTTGCTAACAGAAAAGCTTGCAGAAGCTCAGCGCAGGTTTACTACTCTTCGGACTGAGTTACAATCAACTTTGGATGCACAGAAAGAAGCCAGTGGGGCTTCCACGCTGCAGCGGCGCAGAAAGCCAGTCTTCCACCTGTCCCACGAAGAGCGTGTCCAGCATAGGAATATCAAAGATCTGAAATTGGCCTTCAGTGAGCTCTACCTCAGCCTCATCTTACTGCAGAACTATCAGGTACCTGCAAAAAAGAGGTGGTTTTACAAAGCCCTGTGTGTAAATGTCTCTGTGCTTTGTGTATCCTTGAGTTGTCTTGTTCAAGCCAGTTGTTTATTTCTTTCTTCATTTTGGGGTCCCCTAAACATTTTTAAAGAAAAGGCAGATGCCTAGCAGTTACCAGCGCACATCTTGTTGCTTTCTGTTGAGCTAAAAATGCTAAGCTGACCAGCAGAAGGACCTTCCTTCTTCCTTTTCTGAGCTGGCTGACCCCAGCACCCTTGGCCTAGGCATGGCCAGCACATGAAGTCACATCAGGACCTCCTTCTTCTGTAGTGTGTTGTTCTGTGCAGGGCTGGAGCTGGCAAGTTGGGGAAGAAGCTCTTTTATCTAATATTTGTAATGAAACTTGAAATGCTAACGTACTGTTTCCTCTTGGCGTTACCATGGTAGTGACTGTGACCTTACCATATCAGCATTTCTTGTTAAAACATCCATTAAAAAAAAAAAAATGTTTTTAATTCTGTAGGATGCAGGCTCATTTGCCTTGAAGTATGAAATAAACCAAATCTTTAGTTTTACTTGGATTTCTGGCATGAAAGGGCATGGTAAATATTGCAGATGCTGATTTTGTTCCAAAACTCTTGAAACAAAAATATGAAACTGTTAAGATCTTTTTTGCTGGCCTAGCTCTTCTGGTGTTAAATACTCTGAAGTGCTTTTAAATGTCTTACTGTGAGGGTTTTTAACTTGTTAAATAAGAATGTTTGAACTTAAATTCACTACATCTGTATTTAGATCTTTACCAGCATTGTACTGGAGAATTTTACTAAATGAAATTCACCATAAGAATTAATTGAATACCACTCTGCAGTATGGACAAAACGTAATTCTTCCAAAATTCTGGGTGTTTGTACCTCTCCTAAAGTGGTGTCTCTGAGCACATGTCCGAAAACCATTTATGAGTTTCTCAGTAAAGCCTATTGACTATTAGAGAGAGTTTCTAGTTCAAAACCCTGGGAAAGGTAGAGTATCTGTAGCTTTTCAGGAATGGAGCAAAGCAGTATTACCTGCTATGATTTCTTCACTTTTTAAAAAAAAAAAAAAAAAAGAAAGCTCTTACTCTTGGTTACAAAAAGTCACTTCTGAGGCTTGATGAAGAATTTAAATAGGGGATGACATAGGTCGTTCCTTTGGAAAATCTTTTCCTACTATTCATCAGTGAAGAAAGGTGTCTTGCACACTTATATTTTTACTTTTTGCTACCATGAGTCTAGGTCCATTGTATGTATACTAAATATTAATGTAAACCCCATTTGGATTTGATAGCTTTCACAGTTTCCAAAAGGAGCAGAGCTTCTTTCTACAGCATACCTTCAAAGACAGAATGAGAAAAATTAGTTCAAATTGGTCTTGAAGTTGAGGACAAGAAATTCAAGTACTAAAACGGACATAAAACCAAATCACAGAATACACTCTTAATCACTTCTGCGCTTAGAAGAACTAGGAATATTCAAGCTCTTACAGTTTTGGAGAGGAAAAACAATAACCTAGCGGGAAGATGATGTAACTGGGGCCTTCATGTAGGAGTAAGGTGAAGTCAACAGCGGCATTGTAAGTATCAAACTATGGCTTTGATTAACTGCTGAAGTCTTGAGTTACTAAGAAAGGAAAATCCATGTGAAGCAAATTCCTCAGTCTGTTAGAACTGAAGCAAGAGCAAAAGTTGTGTGCATTCATTCCTAAGGTACACAAACCCAACATCAAGTGAAACAATAACTTGTCTCCAGGGCAGCTGTTACTTGTTTAACTTGCCAATGATTATATTTCTGATGAAATGAATTTATTGTTAACAGTAATATATAATTCGAGAGTGTGTACATGTATAAATAAATCTATTTATTTGAAATACTGTGTTTTAGAACAAACAAATCTTGACAAATTAAGTATATAGTATTTACTTATATATACTGTATATAATACAGTACATTCATCGAGCAAATAACAGAGGCTGAGTCAGTCTTACTGAACTGCTGTGCATTTTCCTTGCTGGTGCATTTCCTACTACGCTTGTATATGAGCAAAGATTTTTGAGTCCACTGTTTGATTCTACTTGATCTTGCATTATATTATTGTATAATTTGCAGTGTTTGGATTTTTTCACCTTTAATGAGAAAACATCCCATTAGTTGATTCACTTCAATGGATTCGGTTAGTATCCAGCAGAAATGGAAGTCAGGCTTGGAGAAAGACCCTTGCCAAATAAATGCATCACAAATAGCAAGAATAGCAAAACATCTGACTGCCTAAATGATATTTGACTGTTCTGTTTCACAGTTCTATCACTGAGTGTTCCTTGTCAGAAGTACCACCACAACCAACAGTATTTTTATCATGCATTTTGGGGTTGCAGAATTTTTGCAGTGAGAGGATGAAACGCCGCTGGAGAGGTTCTAGGGTGTCTGGTGTAGCCATGCCCCAACCGGCTATTGTGGTTTCGGTTTCAGCTCAGCTGGTAACAAAGCACCACGAAGCTGCTCGCTCACCCCCACCCCCTCCCCTGGCCACGTTGGGATGAGGAGAAAATCCAAAGGCAGGCTCGTGGGTCGAGACAAGGACTGGGAGGGATCACTCCCCACTTATGGTCACAGGCAAAAGACAGGCTCAACTTGGGGAAGAAACAAAATCCATTTAATTTACTACAAATCAAATCAAAAACAAAACACAAGGGTATTGGGAAGGGAAACCAAACCTCAGAACACCTCCCCCCACCCCTCCCACCTTCCCGGCTCAGCTCCATTCCCCGTTCTCTCTCCCTCCTCCCCCCCGGCGGCGCAGGGGAACAGGGGATGGGGGTTGAGTCAGCTCGCCACACATCGTCTCTGCCGCTCCTTTCCTCAGGGGGAAGATTCCTCACTCGTCCCCTGCTCCACCGTGGGGTCCCTCCCACGGGAGACAGTCCTTCACCGACTTCTCCAACGCGGGTCCTTTCCATGGGCTGCAGTTCCTCACAAACTTCCCTGGCGCGGGTCCTTTCCGTGGGCTGCTCTCCAGTCTCACACTGCTCCAGCGCGGTTTTTACCATGGAGTTACGGCCATCTTCAGGAGCCTCCACTCCACCATGCACCTCCCTGGGCTGTAGGGGGACAGCCTGCCGTCTCACCACGGGCTGCAGGACCATCAGCCTCCTCAGGCGCCCCTCCTCCCCCTCCTTCTTCACTGACCTCAGTATCTGCAGAGGTGTTCCTCCCACGTTCCCCAACCCCCACACTGCCGGTTGCCCTTCTTAAATATTTCTCCCAGAGGCGCTGCCACTGTCACTGTTGGGGTCGGCCTGGGCCAGAGGCAGGTCCGACTTTTCTTTGGAGCCAGGGGAGCTTCTAGTAGCTTCTTAAAGGAGCCACCTCTGCAACCCCCTCCCCCACTACCAAAGAAAACTGCGCCACACAAAGCCATAACACCGGCCAAGGCACACCAGAGTTAGGCTGTGATTGCACGTGTCAGACAAAGTGATGTTAGTCCAGGCTACAGAAATATCTCTGACCAAAATCATCATTTTGTTGTATTTTTTAATTTCAAATTTCTGAAATAGTGATCTGCTTTCCCTGGGGTGGAATGCTGGCTTTTCCAATAGAAAGTAATTAAAGTCTCTTGTCTGCAATAATGTAGATCGTTAATGCATTGGCTTCCTGCTCCTGTCTCCCTAGCCTCATTTCCCCAGCTATATGGTAGGGGTCTGGTATTAAGTCACTCTAAGCATAATTAGATTGAAAATAATTTCACTGAGTAGTTGGTGCCTCTCCTCTGGGCATTTGATTTTGCTGTTTTCTGTTTTTCTTTCCAAGCTTTTACTTGGTTTACCTTCTAAGCTTTTTCAGAAGTGAATCTTGCAATGGTCTGTCTGCATTCCTGCTGTTGCTTGAATGAAACGTTAAGTCTTTCAAGTGGCATTTTCTGTATAACGAAATGCAGGGTTTCAAATGCATCTTGTCACAGCAATTGTCTGCAGTGTGATGAGCTTTGCCTATCTTAGTTACTGTGCATTAGAAGAGTGTTGGGTTAGGGCTCATGTAACTTGGAAATCAGCCATTAATTCTTGTTTTAATGCAGCATTGTGTTGCTTATCTCTACAGACTAGAGAGTTACATCTCCCACATCTGCAAGCCTAAACTAGTTTTGCAGGCATTGCGCAATGTACTCTGTGGAAAAGGATGCTGCTATGGGGGGGATGCACTTGTGTCGTGGTTTCAGCTCAGCCGGTAACAAAGCACCACGAAGCCGCTCGCTCACCCCCACCCCCTCCCCTGGCCACGTTGGGATGAGGAGAAAATCCAAAGGCAGGCTCGTGGGTCGAGACAAGGACTGGGAGGGATCACTCCCCACTTATGGTCACAGGCAAAAGACAGGCTCAACTTGGGGAAGAAACAAAATCCATTTAATTTACTACAAATCAAATAAAAAACAAAACACAAGGGTATTGGGAAGGGAAACCAAACCTCAGAACACCTCCCCCCACCCCTCCCACCTTCCCGGCTCAGCTCCATTCCCCGTTCTCTCTCCCTCCTCCCCCCCGGCGGCGCAGGGGAACAGGGGATGGGGGTTGAGTCAGCTCGCCACACATCGTCTCTGCCGCTCCTTTCCTCAGGGGGAAGATTCCTCACTCGTCCCCTGCTCCACCGTGGGGTCCCTCCCACGGGAGACAGTCCTTCACCGACTTCTCCAACGCGGGTCCTTTCCATGGGCTGCAGTTCCTCACAAACTTCCCTGGCGCGGGTCCTTTCCGTGGGCTGCTCTCCAGTCTCACACTGCTCCAGCGCGGTTTTTACCATGGAGTTACGGCCATCTACAGGAGCCTCCACTCCACCATGCACCTCCCTGAGCTGTAGGGGGACAGCCTGCCGTCTCACCACGGGCTGCAGGACCATCAGCCTCCTCAGGCGCCCCTCCTCCCCCTCCTTCTTCACTGACCTCAGTATCTGCAGAGGTGTTCCTCCCACGTTCCCCAACCCCCACACTGCCGGTTGCCCTTCTTAAATATTTCTCCCAGAGGTGCTACCACAGTCACTCCTCACCCAGAGGCGGGTCCGACATTTTGGCACCGGGGACCTTCTAGCAGCTTCTTAAAGGAGCCGTCTCTGCAGCCCCCCTCCCCTGCCACCAAAGAAAACCGTGCCACACAAACCCATAACAACTTGTCTGGATTTAATCTGCAGCATCTAAAACTTTCATACAAGCATTTCCCTTCTATAATGCACCTATCTGGAGAACGTGATTTGAAACCAATGTCAAGTTTAAAGGAACTAGAAGTCAGTAGCCTAGCCTTTTCTGAAGATAAAACCCCCTGAAGGATTGGTAATGACTGTGGGAGTTGGGACAAAACATAGTCTTCTTACAGCTTTATATGTTTGTTAAGAGCTCATTACAACTCCTGCTAATCCAGAGATAGTTGCCAAGTTGCAATACCTGGCACGTATGCAGTAAGGTGTACCCAGAGAGAGCGTGTCTTGAAATAACTTTAAGCATACAAGTTTTGAGTATGTCCAAAGGTTATTTGTCTTCAATGAGGTTTCATCAGGAACATCATCGCTTCTTGTATTAAGGAGGAAAGTGGCAGTGATTTGGCTTTTCAGGGAATATGAGGTTTAAGTTGTTCCTTGCAAGTAAGTGACCTCTTTTTATGCCCTTGAGTCCCACATTTTTTCTGTTATTTGCAAGGGATATGTGTTACTTCTAATAAAGTGATAACTCAAAAACTTCCTGACCATAGATGCAATAATTTTGTTTTTTATTAACTATTCCTTTTTTGCTAGCACGGGAAATAAAACCATTTAACTTCCTTGGGAGCTGACTGAGGTTAAAAGCCAGTAACTCTTTTCCCTTGTCTGCAGAATCTGAACTTCACCGGCTTCCGCAAGATCTTAAAGAAGCATGACAAGAACCTGGAGACGGCGCGGGGAGCAGAATGGCGGGTGGCCGAGGTGGAGGTGGCACCCTTCTACACCTGCAAGAAGATCAACCAGCTTATCTCTGAAACAGAGGTAAAGATGCTAGTCTGGGCACTGCTCCTCTTTCACTAGAAAAGAATGTTTTCTTGCTCACTACTGATTCCTATAATATTTTGCCCTCTCTATAGCTTATATTTGCCACCAAGACAACTATTAATTGATTTTGAAATGCCACTGATTTCTGGCATTGCTTACATAAACTTGGGTATGCTCTCTCCAGCTGGTAACTTTTTGCTCTGAAAAGCTAGTGCAGTGCTAGCTTGTATTGTGTAATAACTTGATGCAGCGTGGTAAGCCTTTTACATCTTTCTTACTGTGTATTAGAAGAGTATTGGGCCAGGGCTCAAACGTAACTTGGAAATTGACCATTATTTTTGGTTTTAGAATAGAATCATAGAATCATTTAGGTTGGAAAAGACCTTTAAGATCATCGAGTCCAACCATCAAGCATGCCCACTAAACCATGTCCTGAAGTGCCTTGTCTACACGCTTTTTGAATACCTCCAGGGATGATGACTCAACCACTTCCCCGGGCAGCCTGTTCCAATGCCTGACAACCCTTTCAGTAAAGAAATTTTTCCTAATACCCAATCTAAACCTCCCCTGCCCCAACTTGAGGCCATTTCCTCTCGTCCTATCACCAGCCACCTGATAGAAGAGACCAGCACCCACCTCACTCCAACCTCCTTTCAGGTAGTTGTAGAGAGCGATAAGGTCTCCCCTGAGCCTCCTTTTCTCCAGGCTCAACAACCCCAGTTCCCTCAGCTGCTCCTCGTAAGACTTGTGCAGTACCGTGTGCTTATCATTAAAATGAACTTCTGTGATGTGTATCTTTATCTCCTTAGGAAGTGGTGACCAATGAGTTAGAAGATGGAGACAGACAGAAGGCTATGAAACGTTTGCGTGTTCCACCCTTAGGAGCAGCTCAGGTGAGAGATCCAAGTTATGTAGCAACACTGCTTCTCCAACTTGTCAAGGTGCCAAATTAGATTCAACATCTGAACAAAGTAGTGAAAATAATTGACATGAGCATGCTCCGCAAATTGTGAGGTGGGGCATAGTCACATAATCTGCTTTAGTTCCGTAAGACTTGGAAATAGCGTACTTGCTATTCCTAATGCATGCAGGCAAGGTAGTGAAGGGATGAGATAAATAGTAAAAGGAAATTTGCGGTAATAATAACGTATGCTTAGTGTTTGTGTGGTCTGGAATATTTTTCAAAGGGCATTGAGATGCCCAAGCTCTGTTTCAACACAGCAACAATATATGCAAGAATATTATGCAGTGTATTCCATTTAAAAAACTTCACTTCAAGAGCAAGAGTGCAATCATAGACTAGAGCATTTTATCCCCGATTTTAAATTTACTCTGCAAATTAATCTGACTTTGCTGATAACCTATTTACCCCACCTTAATTCTGCCATTGCTTTGTTCACAGCCTGTACCAGCTTGGACTACATTCAGGGTTGGATTGTTCTGTGGGTTGTTCATTGCACTGAATGTCACTGTCATACTTTCAGGTGGGTATCCTTGGCTGGACCTGGCTGGCTGCCATACCTTGGTTTGGATATGTTCCTGTCACTTAGCAAGGGCTTGGATATGAACTGGGTTGGTCAGGATGTTCTGGGTTAAATCAGCCTGAGTCAGATCACACTGTTGAGAATTATTAGTTCTGCTCAGTAATAGGTTGTGGTTTTTCTCATGTTGTATATGTGGATTTTGAACATATTATGGTTTGTTCTCCTGCTTTCCTCCTTCTTGGAGGGATATACTGGAGGTGCAACATCCGTGTAGAAAGACAGATTTCTGTTACTGTCCTGTGAACACACAGCCCTCACCCACCTTGAGAGGGGTGCTTGTAGAACTTAAGTTTTGCATGGTACTGACTCCCTACAGAGAATGAGACCAGACATAGAGCCATGTGAACACCATGCCACCTGGGACATTTTCATATAGAAATTTCTAGGATTTCAATGTCTGGTGCCCATTATGGAATTCATTGAATTGTTCTTGTTGGCAGATTTTGGCAAGATTGTTTAAAAGCTACAATAAATTATTGCATATCTCAGGCCTTGGTTTTATTCTGCTTTGCTCCTTCTGAGTTTGGACTCTGATTAGAGTAAAAGCCATGTTAGCCCTGTAGAGCCAGATACTGTGCTTAATCACAAGCAGCTTTACTAATTGTGTGTGTGATTTTGCTAGTGGTGTAACTTGCTTAAGCAGTCAGTACAAAGGAAAAGGCTTAACAAATCAACATGTGAGCTTTTGCATTAGGGAAAGCCTGTATCTGTGTTTTTGACTTAAAAGAATTTTTAATCAGATGTTTCTGTAATTGGATCCAGTCATCTCTCGGGATAAAATGTCTCTGTTTGAGAAGCTCTTTGCAGTGCTTCCCATTTGGTCTTCCTATAGCAGAGGCAGGAAGTTGACCCGTTTGTGTGAAGGGTCTGTTTAATGTGTAGAAGCTTCTCTTTATTCATCGTATCTTTTTTTTCCCCTGGTACTTACATGTTTGATCTGCGTGTGAGATGCAAATATGATTGAAGTCAGTTGTGTTTGCTTTATCTCTCAGTATTAAGAATGAAAAAGTGACACGGTTGTGAGAATGAATTCATAACAATTATTATATCTCTAAAGCAGATGTTACTAACCTAGTGTAATAGGTATGTTTGTATCAGCAGACATGATCTGTTATGTATATGTTAATTCAGATATTGGGCAAAAACTGTATTCCAACTGCAAATTGTTTGTTTTTAATTGGGTATTACTTTGCTAACTTTGCCTGCTACTTTTGCTGAATTGTTTTTATGATTTGATTGACTGAGATAGGATTTTAGTGTTGGATGTGTAGAATCTGTGAAACAGCATTAGAACATGACTTCTAATAGTAAACCACTTCTGTATTGCCTGATTTTAAAACTAGAACAGCAACATTTTACAGACATGAGTTCATAATACCTTCAGGTCTGTTAAAGGCTGCAAATGCTACAGGTGGATCCCACTGGGATGTCACCCTGAAGAGTATGAATTTTGAGGCCTCACTGTTTCTGTATCAGCTTTCTTAGGTGCCAAGTTAGTGTGTAATTGAGGTTGAAAGTTCATGGAAATGGGCATGTGTTTTATTAACCAGAGACCTGTTAAGATTTCATGCAAAATTTCAAGACTTGCTGCAGCAGTGCCCAGTCTCTTGTTTGAGAATTAGGCTGCGATGCTGTTGGGCTTGTCACCAGGGACATCTTCCTCTCTGAGCATCTTGTTCAGAGCCTGCGCTTGCCGAAGGGATGAGTTGATCGAGTGTCACGTACCTGCTGACCCTAGGAGGTGACTTCGCTTGTATCGGATTTGAGTGGAAACAGTATATGAATGGAAAATCTCTTTGCTTCAAGGCTGTGGTACAGAGCCCTGAACCGTGTTCATGTCAGGATGAACCTTTGTTTGGGTGTTCTGCCTCAGATAGCACTCAGCACATCTGTCCTATTCTGACTGGTCATTTCTTATTCAATATTTTTGGGGCTACTCTGTCCTGTTTGGAAGCACCTCCCTTGGTTTTGTCTGCTGGCATTTCAGATTAAAATTTGAAATGCTGCTTTTTCAACTTCCTATTTAAGACTCGTTTCTTTCAGCTTCTTCGGGGTGTCTGTCATTTCTGTCCAAAATTTGACTCTATTTTGCCTGAACCCAACAGTCTCTTTAATTTTAAATTTAAAGCAACAGTTCTTGAGTCATTGTTCCTTGCACAATTTTCCTCCATAATTTTATGTAGTATAAAGTACAGGTGCTGAATGGCGTGGAACTTCTTATGAATATGCTGTCTCTGAAGAGAAGTTTGAAAAACTTGGGGTGTAATTTAGACATAAAATACAGGCATAATAAATTCTCAGCATCAATTCTGTAAAACTGCATGTTCTTTTTTTCCCCTCGTAAAAAGCATGTGGGTGAGAAACACCTAATGAAACTGAAATTGAGGATTCAAATAACTGTATTTTATTGGTGCTTTTCTCATAAAACCTGTATTGGGCAACCGAGGGACAGTATTTTGTGAAGAGGCTTGTGCTAGAGAAAGCTGCTGCTGTATAAGGCTGCTCTTTGTTTGAAATTAAGCAAATTTTTTTCCAGAACCCTGAAGACAGAACAAAGGAAGCAACAGGCTTTCCAGTATTGCTGCCTTATGGTGGGTTTTCTGTTTGGGTGCAGCTGGATATTATATTGCTAGTTATGAATATGTATTACATTACAGTTGCATTGAGTTCAGTGATTAGGTGCAGTTTAGCATTGTTTTAAATGCTGTAATGGTGCTTCTTGGTTTTGTGGGGAGCTGAAGTATTTGTGTATTTGTCTGTTGAGATTTCATCTCCGTTAAACCAGAATGTTTAAGCGCTTATAGTCATGATTTATGCTAGTGCTGTAGTGTGAGACAGGGGACTTAAGATGCTGCTAGTGACCCGACTGCACCAGCTGGGGAGGGAATTTTCCCCAGAATACTCCTAAACCCTCTGACAGGCTACGCAAAAAGTTCTCCACTTGCTGGAATGTGCAGGTGCATATGAGTGTACCCTGTTTTCACAGGGTACGGCTAAGCATCTGAGAACCATCATAAAGCAATGGAGCACAGCTTTGCTTGGTGACATGACTTGTCCTATCATTAAGGTAATTTCATTTTTGTCTTTGCCAGGTGTGGCTTTTATAGACGGACCAAATGTGTGGCCACTGGTGAGAATCTATCGAGGTGGCTTTCTCCTGATAGAATTCCTCTTTCTCCTGGGTATCAACACATATGGCTGGAGACAGGCTGGAGTGAATCATGTCCTCATCTTTGAACTCAATCCCCGCAGCAACTTGTCCCATCAACATCTCTTTGAGGTAAACGGAATAGATTGTAGGAGTGGTTGAGCTGTGCTGCGTATCAAGAGGATAATCCTGCACTGTTTCCTGGCAAGGAGTTCTAATACAATTAGAAGAGGAAGTTGCGGAAGTCTGATTAGATTACAAGACTGAGCACTGCTCTCCCTTTTCTTATAATGAGAATTCATTGTAGGTTTCAGAGCTATATTTTCATAAGGTATCTATGTGGTTTTTTTCTATCTTTCTGTAGATTGCTGGTTTCCTGGGGGTTTTGTGGTGCCTGAGCCTGCTGGCATGTATATATGGTAAATTCACCTACATCCCTATGCAGGTGAATCCAC
Organism: Pandion haliaetus; assembly: GCA_013401275.1. Lineage (NCBI taxonomy): Eukaryota > Metazoa > Chordata > Aves > Accipitriformes > Pandionidae > Pandion > Pandion haliaetus. The sequence continues at coordinate 512,453 of VYZV01017202.1, read as the reverse complement.
TCATCTTGTACGGCTTCATGTTGCTTTTTCTCATCAACCCTACCAAAACCTTATATTACAAGTCCCGTTTTTGGCTGCTCAAACTATTGGTAAGTCTCAAACCTGATTTAAATAAATAAATTTTTTAAAAATGCTGTAGCTGAGCAGTAGCAGTTAAGTATATACAAGTGTCACTAATCTTCATGGAAGAGGGATGCTTATACCACTGTGTATTCATAGAGCAGACCTGATAAGGTATTGACTGCAAATGGTTGTTGAGCATGGATTTACAGAAGCAACTGCTGCTTGTCTGTACCAGGCTATCATTATCTTCGTATTGCAGGTAGCTACTTGTTAATCTTTCTATAGACAGCTGTATACGTACTTTTGCACGTACAGAAACACGTGGATGTCTTTTGCTTGTTTGTTCCTTAATGTAGCAAAACAGTTTGATTAGGGTTACAGTGCTTTAAGGCAAGGCTGCATGGATGCTCCTCAGCCCAAACTGGGTGAGCGCCAACATTGAGAGGGTTCACTGGTGGAGAGGGAACCTTTGCAAAGGTATACTGCTTATAAAATTATGTTCATGAGTGGGTATGGGGTTCAGCAAATCTCTTTCTGGTCTTAAACTATTTATTTTAGACCCAGCTCCTATTTTCCAGGTAAGATAAATCTGGTAAATTGAATATAAATACATGTGCTACTTCAGTGTTCCAGTTATAAGTGGAAGCTCCAAAAGAACAGTTTTCAAACTTGTTGTATGGCTCATCAGTTTCTTCCCAAATGGCTGTTTCGCATGTTCATCACCAGCCTGTATGCCCTTTTAAAATTGACTTTAATCAAGTGGGTTCCCTTGATACCTTATTCTTGCTGGAACTGCTCTGAGAACATTGGGCGGAAGAGGGTTTGGCTGACTGGTGTTATTCGTAGAATCATTTTAATGCAAATTAAAACAATTAACTTTATCTGGAACATGACAAAGATGAAACGTAGGATGTGCTTCAGGCATGTGTGTGCAGGTATACACACAGCCAGTTAACCTCTGTGTGCTTACCTCTGTTGTTTGATTTGCTAGCTTATTCCTATTTCAGTTTCTTCTTTTCTGCCTTCCAGCATTCAGCCATCTTTCATAGATGTACCTTTAGTCCCAAGCCTCATTAGTCTTACTGCTATCCCTTGGTGCTAGGAGAAGCACTGGAAGTGCTCTAACTATGTGAGCAATATCTGTGCTAATTTACCTTAATATCTTAACAGGGTAAGATTCTCAGCCTTCACAGAGCTCTTGGGCAGTTTTTAGTACCTGCTCAATCCCAGCTATCTCTAGGCTATGCTGTAGTCTGCCATACAGCCATACCTTTGTGTGTTTCAGAGGCCAATTCATCCCAAGGTCTCCTGGGGAAAAAAGCTTCGTCAAAATGCAAGATCACCTTAATGGTGGAAAAATGACATAGTACTTCTGACTGTGTTATGCGGAAGGGGGAAGGGGAAAAAAGAGGCCAGACAAACCACATAAAGAGTAGCTGTTAGGCTTTTCTAATTTTTATTGTGTGTAATTGGCAGGCTGGGTGTATTTTATTTCTCCGCGCAGTTGCCAGCAGCTATCTGGCTGAAAGGAGGTTTAAATAGTCCAATTCTTAACTGTGCTGTTCACATAAATTTTGGTTTGGTGAGCATTTTTCTTCACATGCTTGATATGTTTCGTTTCCAGCCAAAATGAAGTCATATCAGGTGTAGCAGTGCATTACTGGCACCTTCAGTTTTTCTAGAACCAAATGAGGAGCATACTTTAGTCTGTTGTAGCATTTCCTGATGGATCTGGGAGGCTTACTGCATCCACCTGTGATCAACAGCAACTGCTTGTTGGTACTTATGAGTGGGATCTCTTTTGATATTCCCTGAGGGACTGCAAGTTACATCTGAATTGATCTTCCTCCGAGTGAAAAAAGTTATTTAGTAAGTTTAATTCCCACGTCAGGCTCTTCTTTCTCGCCTGCGTGCTTAGGTGAGTGTTCTTTGCCCCTTTGCTGCTGGATGAGAAGCCCACGAGTGCACTCGTGTAGGCTGAGGAGAGCAGCTTGCTGGGAGGAATCGGATCTGAGCACAGGGGACAGCACAGCGCCTGCACACCCACACTCACTGCAGGGTGCCAAAATGGCAAAACAACTGCAGGGAGCCTGTCTGTGAGAGGTAAAAATCTAGGAAGTGTTTAGCTCCAGCTCAAATATCTACCATCTCAGCACTTATTAAAACTGCAGTAATCAGCACCAGGAAGTCTGGCCTCAGATTGTGGAACTGTTGATATACAATTGCAACCAATTACTTCAAACTGAGGTTCAACTCCAGCTTTTGGTATTTTATGACTTTATTCTTGCGGCCCATCTTCTCTGGAGGATGTTACAGACACTTCCCAGCTGGGAAGCAAGGAGTTGCCTGCGGTACCTGCCAGCAGGCAGTGCCCTCCGCTGCCAGCACCTTCTGGTAGCCTGCGCTGCAACTCCAGCTGTGCCCAGGCAGCCTGCGGCAGCAGCCAGAAACCACAGTGCCTGATGCATGGGGTTAGGAGGGTTCAAATGGCAGCTCAGGTTCTTGAAGGTAGTTGACTGAGATGCCAGTGCCTTAGCTAGGTCATGGACATATCTGCTGACTCCTCGTCCGCTGTAACCTTTAGGTGGAAAGCTTCTACTCTCTTAAAAATTTTATGCTGTCATCTGGCAGTGCCTAGGTGTCTCTCCCTAAATTAAATAACAACATGGATTTTATTAATTTCCTCTTTTTTCGGGGAGATCTATATGTAAAGCGGTTTTCACATTTCATTTTTTTTTAGTTAGTCTTTGTTTATGGAAAAAAAAAGGTCTATGATGAAACAGGTAAAGATAGTATCAGGGAGTGTTGGTAAAACGGAGGAAGGACCTTTGAAAGGGAAGGCTGGTGTGGCTTCTCTGACCTCTGCAGAAGCTGTTCTGCAGCTGGATGGCTTTGAGGACAGACCTCCCTAATGGCTGGCCCTGTTTGAGCCTTCGTAATAGGTGCTGTCCTACGAGAGCACAGTACTTTCTGGGTCAAGATCCATATCTGCTTTATGCTGCTAAGTCTTAATCCCCTATTTGGCTTTGAAATTTAGGACCAGAGTCTTAAATTGGCATTTCAAGCTGATGGGAATGTGTCAGTCCTTTCCCGGGTTTCTGTAACTGTGCACCCTTTAGGTTAATAAAGAGAGCAATATAAAAGATCAGTGTTAGCCTGTCCTTTCATTAATTTAAAGGTTCGTAAATCTCTGAACTACCGGATGGTGCTGGTGCTGTCTCTTTGACAAATTGGCCGTTAGTAACTATAACTAACCCGGTACAGAGAGTTGTAATCAAAGGTAATGGACCATGAAAACTGTCTGGTTTGAAAGTAGCAAAACTGCTGTTAAGGATCAGAGGGAAAGTGGACTGGAATTGAGGGGGAGTCTAATTGACAGTCAATGGGATTTCCTCAGCCCTTTCCTTAACTCTTTCCCTGTTAGAGGCTTTGGCAGATCTAGCAGTAACAATCTTTGCGTTTACAACTTCTGACACCAAAGAAATACTAATGTGTTAAGTAAATAGAGCTGTGATCAGACTAATGGCCATGCTGAGGGTCTATAATCTAACTGACATTAAGTGTGAGGCAGAAGGTAAGTGTGGAAAATGTCAATAGATATGACGTAAATGCCTGAAAGAAAGCGCTGATCAAAATGAGGAGCAACAGGAGAAACAGAGCTGTGTAGAGCTCTTACATGGAGACTGGGAGTTTCTGGGAAAGAGCTCAGTTGGAAGAGACTGAGCTCTTCTGCCAGTAAAAAAACCAAAAAGGGGAGGGGGGGGACGGGACACATGAACAGTTGCCTGCCGGAGGAGGAAAGCAGGAATGTTATTTGTACTAAAAGTGAGGAGACAGTTATCTTTTTGTCAGCAGGAGCAAAAGGTCAGCAATAAATCTTTAAGCATTTCTGTTATTTCCATATTTGTTCAATGGTGTGATGTCCTGCCACTGCATTTAGATGTCTTTGACACTGTCATGAATTATTCCTTTTTTTTCCTGACAGTTTCGAGTCTTCACTGCTCCCTTCCACAAGGTAGGCTTTGCAGATTTCTGGCTGGCTGATCAGCTCAACAGCCTGGTCGTGATACTCATGGATCTGGAATACATGATCTGCTTCTACAGCTTTGAGGTTCAGTGGGAAGACAATGCTGGACTTCTGGCAAATACAGGTAGAGTAATGCTGGCGATCCATGCTAACGTGGTCAAAATGACCTGAAAAACACTGAGCAAGGCAACTTCATAATCATCTATCTGTTTTGAAGAGGGCTACCAATGACATAGGAAATTAAATAACTGGCATTTCTTGTAAACACAGCATTAGAGGGATTCTGCCCTTTCTTACTTCTATCCAGAGAAATAGAATGTCACATCCGTGTTTGTTTCCTAATCCAGTCATTTGGCCTGATGTGTATATTCATCAAAGAATTTAGACACAGAACTTCTCGATTGGAAAGAGAAATCCATTTTCCTGGCATTGTTGTTCTATTTCGCAGTGGTTTAACCATGTAAATGCTCTTAGCCTGTTCCTGTTGCTCAGCATGAAAATGAGTTGCACGAGCTTTTTAACCACCATTTTCTGTGCTGTAGCCTGCTTCTTACAGACTCCATCACATACCCTAAAGCAAGAGAGGATGGAGAAACTTCCTCAGAGCTTGTTAGTACCACCCCTTATTCAATTAGAATTGATGCTGTGATGCCAGGGTTGTGCGTGCTCTGCTTCTTCTCTCCTTTCTAGTCGGAAGAGCCTCAGAGTTGGCATATTAATTTTGACTTTGGCCTTCCCAGTGGCAAAATAGCACCTGTCTCCTCCTGGATCGGGCTGTTGTCTTTCCATTTTAAGCAGTGACTCCTGGCAAATCATGTTGTCTGATGATTTTGACACTCGATGAAAGAATTTGCAGTATGCTTCAATAAGCATCAGTGTTCACTTTGTTATTCCAATCTGTCTGATCTTTCTCTTCCCTTTAA
>VYZV01017202.1:490567-507243 GCA_013401275.1 Pandion haliaetus | reverse complement strand
TTTTTTTATTAAAAATAAAATAAATAAAGCAACTGAGAGGATAACAACTTGTCCTCTTCCAATCCAAACAGTGGAATGATAGTGCAGTGCTGTGGAATAAATATTAGCTAATAACTTGTCTCCATTAGTCTGAATAATAAACAAATGTTTGTTAGTCAGTGGGGTGTTTGGTTTAGATATGCTGAGTGAGACAGCGAAAGAATATGGCATGCTTGGGGGTTCCAGGCAAAGCTGGCTTTTTCCTGGTCATTTCCCTAATAAAAAGAAGGCTTTCAAACATCAGGGGTGTGACACAATGTCATGTTGGTGTAGTTGCCTCTCACCCCAGTTGTTTAAAAAAAAAAAAAACAGACCAGCAACAAAAAACCAAAACCCAAACACATACTGAAATATATTTTTTCCTATTACAATAAACAAGAAAAATGGGTCAAGGACATCTTAGGCAAAGTAGCCTTTTTGAGCTGTCCTGTGGAGTTTGGAAATGCTCTCCCATTTATGCACAAAAATTCAGTGTTGAAGGCCTTTTGTAATTCCATCCTTAATTTGATTATTCACAGTACTGCCAACAGCACAAAATAAATTTAAAAATAGATTATTTCTAATCTTCTTGCATGTTAATTATACTGGCAGCAGTGAAGAAGAGTTAGATGGTGATCTTTCTGGATGTCTTATTGATGTCGTGTCACCCGAATACCTCTGAGATGGAATAAAGGGCTTCAGGATACTTTCTGGTGATGAGCTTCTCACTGTTCTGGATGTGTGTGTGCATAGTGTGTGTGCCTAAGTATAAGACATTGATGGGGAATTGCTCTCATGTTAAGTGATATTACTCTTACAGAAAGGAAGGTGATAGGAGTTCTTAAACTTACTAACTCTTTGTCCCTGAAACCTTTTTCTTACAGATAATCAGATTTGTTACAGCTACTCCTACGGAGTGAGAGCAGTTGTCCAGTGCATCCCTGCTTGGTTGCGATTCATCCAGTGCCTGCGCCGTTACCGTGATAACAAACGGGCCTTTCATCTGGTTAATGCTGGAAAATATTCCACCACCTTCTTCGTGGTGACATTTGCAGCCCTCTACAGCACTCACAAAGGTATTGGTTATTTTGGAAAATCCTTGCAAGTCACGGGATTTGCTTTTTACATGGGAGGAGCTTGGAATTTGGCATCCCGTTGAAGCATGAACTTTTGTCTTTTGGCACCTGTGAAACATCTCAGTGGAAAGGCAAAGGCCTGCCTAGCTTGCAAAGAGTATTTTAAGATCTCCTTTTAGGTATTTTTGACATACCTGGTCTGCTTAGAACTTAGAACTGCACTTTTGGAGTGTGAGAGAGAATTTTCAGGTTTCTTTCTAAAAATGAGAAAACTGAAATACCTGTCAGTTTTTGCTGTGAAGGGAGGTTGAATGGGAGATGTATAAGGAAAGAGGTAATGTAGGAAATTCTTCTCCCTTGGCGTTCATGAATAGCTAACCTGGATCATCTAAATAAAGTCAGTTCGTCATTCCTGAATGTGGGGAGATGTGCACAGTGCTGGGAAAATGCCCTCTCTGGATTTTCTTGTGTTTTTTTATCCATGTTTTTGCTGCAGCTGGTAGGGAGTTGTTTCCAATCCATTTAACTGCAGATTGAGCTCTGATCCCTGAAGTTCCCCATCTCCCTGGAAACGACAATTACTCGATTCTGCTCCTGTTCTGAAGGAAAAAAGCTTTTAGTTTCTGCACTTCAGGCAGTCGCCCTGCCTTTCATTGTTCTGAAGTCCTAAAAGCTGTATTCTTTCATTTGAAAATATATGCCTTCTCTATCTCCAGAAATTAGCAACTGCACACGCTTGTGAGCAATTACTTATCCTGAAATATGATTGTGGTGGGGCCGGGAGAAGTGTTCAAGGCATGCTCCTAGTTAACATGCTGGCTTTTTGGAGGGGTGGCAGGGTTATTAGAAATCTTCCTGTGGCCAAGAAATGGCTGTTTTGACATAACTGGGCCTGAAGTCACACCAATATTGTTTCTCAAGCCTTGCATTTTAACAGCAGAGAAGTGCATTGGTGCAAGCTGGCTGAAGGCTTGAAGTCGGGTGCTCTGTATCTGGAGGTACATGCAAACCTCGTGTGGGAGCATCGGTAGTGGATGCAGCGCCTGGCCCATCTGTGCGTCTCCTCCTCGCTGCCTTGTCCCCAGAGCTTGTTCCCATTTTAACTTGTTTGCTCAGTGACATTCTGCAGCTCTTCAGTTCCAGCCCTGCAGTCCAGTTAGTCACTGCCACCAAACCCCGAGAGGAGACAAATACAGATTGCCTGGCTATAGTCACTGTTTATATGCTTTTATATACAGTGCCTACTTTGGGGAGGCTGACTAATGCTTCTCCTTCCCAGGGGGACACTCTGGCAGAGCCTTCTGTGGGAAGGTTGGGGTGGGTTTGGAACCAGAGAGGAAAACCAGCATCTGTCAAAATGTCCTGTTGAGGAATTTGACCTCTTTCTACTCCCCTTGAAGTTTGCATCTGTGCCAGTACCACTGACCCTTGTTCTCATTGCTGCCATACATAACTGTTGTCTGCTCCTCAAGTCTGGCAGGGAGTGGGTTGTAATGAGGTGTTTACGAGCCAGGCACGGGGCTTGTTCCAATTGCTGAGAGATGTTCCTGACTCCCAGCTTTTGTCTGTCCGGTTTTGTTAGTGCGAGTCAATAGCACATAGTTGTTGGTATTGTACAAGAAAAATTTGGAAGCTTCATGGCCTTTGGAAATTACACGTTAGCACAGATTTTGTAAATGTCACTGTGCCTGGGCTTGTAGTGATTTTTCAGAGGGCTGCCTAAAGACCTTGCTGTGTCTCCTCAGACTTGTAGGCCTATTCCCATCCTGCCATAAATGCACTTTCTAATATGCTGTACCTGTTTAGAATCCCATTTTATCTATGTGCTTTACATAGTTTCCCAGTTCTTTCTGAACTTGGAATCAGATGGTCTATCATCAAGTTGTTACGATGTTACTGTTGAAAATAGATGCACTGCTCGCCCACACCTTCTCTGCGTCTGCCTGAGGATAGCAGAGGCGAACACTGATCCCTTACCTACAAAACATCTGTTGGGGACTAGCTGCTTGCTATTAAGATAGCAAGCACTGCTCAAAAGTGTCAAATTGGTCAAGATCCTTGCTCCTTAGACCTGCTCTAAACTGCAGTAAGTAACGAACCTGTTAATTGCTGTGGTAACAAGGGTTTTATTTAAACAGTCTTTCATGCCTGTTTTTGCAAGCCTATGACTTATACCTTTGGAATGACAGCTTTTGGCTGCCAGGACAAGAGGGTAATTGGTGGCCTTTTCTTGGGAGGTCAGGTAATGTACACCAGTGCCTGTTCTCCACTTGGGAGTCCTGGGAATATCGCAGCCCTCTGAAAAGTCTTGCCTTCCTCCCTTGATTTGAACACTGAATAATTTGTAGCTGGTCTGTAGTTTTTTAGCTTACCTCTGCCAGCTGCATGAAGCTGGACTGTGTGGCTAGAAACGTTTCTTGGCATTGAAAGCCAGCTAATTCATACAGAGTGCACTTAGAGCATTCTTGTGCTGTGTTTTCATATGCTTGCTGGAAAACAACTCGAACCAAACAAATGCACAAATGTTGTCCCACAAGCAGGGTTTGATACCTGGGGTGCAATAAGCCAATCTTACACAGAGAGCCGAAATACTTATTTCATGTTTGCACAAAGATGGGTGCTAGGTGATAATCCCACAAAGCTAGCACACCACACCAAAGAACTACAACATATTTATTCTGTTACACGGTTAGTAAAAATCCACCTAAATTTATGCTCATTGGTTGGTAATCACCATCCCTCCTGTTACTCGTTAGTTATATTTAAATTAGTCTCACTTGCTATGTAAATTGGCACGCATGCTCCATATAGGTGGGGGGCCCAAGTCTTTTGGTCTTGCATTGAGCCAGTGGTCAGATCTCCCCCTGCTGCCTTTTCCTTTCCCCCAGTTCATGCTTTTTTGGCAGTCATCTGCCTGTCAGTGCCTTCAGGATGTTTCCTTTTTATCAGTCTTTAGTTCCTCTTCAAGGGTATAGTCGTTAGCAAAGCATGCATATTTTATACCAAGTAAGCAGACCTGCATAGCGATGCTATCAGTAATGGTCCTCCTTAGAGGACAATGCATCATGTTTAACCCTAAATTAAACAGTGTCACCCCAGCCTAGGCATTAACCCAAACATATGGCTACACAAATGCCACCTTATTATGTTTAAGTGATGCATGCTGCTTTTAGGCATATGTGGTACTCCTTTCTCCAAACCTCCTGTAGCAAAGGATCCCCTCCCAGTAACACAGTGTACTGTGGGCTCTTGATGAGTGTCTCAGTTTCCCCAAAATATCACTGTTTAATAATTCATATTGCTCAGGCAGTGCATAATTCTCATTCTTTCTTTCCTCAGAGAAGCCATTTCTTTACATTTTTTCCTTTTGATTTAGATGAAGAATGCAATTTTCTCTGCTAATTGCAGTTGGGATGTTAGACCGGTAAGATACCAAAGTAAATTCAGTTACATTTTCTCTCCCAAACTTGCAATCCTGTTCTCCTAGACTAGACTAGGTTTACAGAGTTAACTCCAAGCTATCATCTTGATATTCAGCTAATCAACTGAATGAGTGAATCTGAAGTTAAGAGTGGCTACCCACAACGTAAGACCGGAGCAGTTAGCAGTTGCGTGGATGAGTGCCCACTCAAGCTGCCCACTTCACCACGGCTCGGAAACACAACCACGTTTCAGGGACGACAGCAGCAACCCAAGGACAACCGTTGCTGAGCTCCCAAAGGAAGAATTCTCAGTATTTTTATATCGCTCAAAGGAATGGGAAGCAAAGGCCGCGTTCTGTAAATATAGTCCTGCGGGGTATGTTTGCACAGGCAAATGAGGCATATCTGTAACTCTAAGCTACCTAGCAACTGGAGTGCATGCTGCCGGTCCCTGCCCGCTTGCAGCACAGCTGAGCAGAAGCCTCTGCCCCCGTCTCTTTCCTACCCTTGCTTTGCCCTAAGAAGTTCAGTGCTGGCATTAACTTCCCTGGCAGTGCTGAGGTAGCTTTCCCCAGTGCTAGCCAACTGAATATTATATTGCCTCATTTAATTCCTACGGAAACCTATATGGTGCTGGGGAAACAAATGATTAAGCCTGAGTCTGCAGCAGAATATTCACCCCAAGTGCAGTGTTACTTTGACACACAACTATTTTATGCAGTATTTTTGCTCTGCCAAAAGCAGATGTGCTTTCCTTGACAAACGCACCGTTATAGCTGCTTCTACTTCAGTCCAGCTTATCGTAGCATTCCATGGGGATCCCCTCGTGTATAAAGTGTACTTGCATTTAAGAACGTACACTGACATAACTAGAATAGCCAGCCTTGGTTTTGTTCCTCACTTGGACCCGGTTCAGGCTTTGTAAGATAGGATTGTTATATTTAGGTGTTCAGCTCTTCGGAGAAACAGTGCAACTGGAGTTGTGTTGTACTACTCTAAGAGCGCCAGTCACTTCTTAAGCTTTATACATCATTTATGCTTCAACTTTATTCTTTGTAAAATGAGATGCATCTTGGTTTTGCTACTTACCTTTGCTCACATGATGTCATCAGAAATATCTGGCTCACACAGAATATAGATTTGGCTTCTGTGCTTGAAGAACTGAGCTTCTTGAGTGCTTTGTACTCTTCCATCATTTTTTTGTTTTGTGGGATTTGCTGTTTCAGCGTGAGCTTTTGTGTGTTTACCTCGTTTTTTTCAGGAACGCATTACTGAGCTTAAGCACAAGTACTGGGTTAAAATGGGCTATATGGGATTTTATCCTTTAACTGAAAGGAAAGATGGTTTATGCAAATTTTCATTGTCAGTTGGATTTACACACCTTATCCAATGAAATGCTTGTGGTCGGGGTAGTATCCAGCTATTTATTAATCTTGGAATTGTTCCAAAGTTAATCCATGTCACCTGGAAACTTGAGTAAGTGTCTCTTCTTCCATACTGCTCCCACACCCTTTCCAGGTACTCCAAATAAGACTCCTGAACACTAGCTGTCATCGGCTTGGAGGTGCCATGGAGAGCCTTAGGTTGGTCTAAGATAATGTAACAGCCACGCGCTTTCTCATTAAACTGCCCAGGAAATTGAAAGTAATTAAAAATGCAGAAGTTAACTAAACAGGGCTGTCTGTAAAGAGTAGTGCTTCTGTCTGTTTTCTCATCATCACTTCAGAAACAGACTTCTGATGAGGTGATGTGTAATTAGTTTTTTTTAAAGCCAGCGTGAAACTCCTTGCTTCACCAAGGAATAGAGACATGAACTGTCAAGGCAGGAGTCATCCTTCGATTAATGGGCTTTTGCAGGAAGGTCTTGGACCATCCTGTACTAATACAGAGGTTTGACCAGGTCTGACCAGGTAAAGACAAATAGGAAATGTGCTGCTTTTGGAAAATACAGTGGAAGATTCCCAAGTCTTGTAACTGCTGCCCACTCCTCATTAATCACGATGGCTTCAGCTGTTACCAGTGGTGATACTGGCTGGCGCAGCCAACTTCACGCTGGACCAGATTGCTGGTTCTCCCACAGACTGTCCCCACTGCAGCTCGCCTGGGGAGGGGTATGACTTCCAGGGGAAGGATGGTGATGCACAGCAGGAAGGGGGAAGAGGATGGTGGTAACATCAAACTGTTGCACTGGGAGCTGCAGGAGGATACCTGACCGCACCTTAGCTCTGCTCTTCTCTGCCGGCTGAAGTACTGGATAGTGGGTTATGTCGCTTAGCCCTTGTTGCTACCATGTTAGAAACTGCAGGGTGCAACCCTGTGGAGTGAATTTGCTGGTAGGTGGAGCAATAATTAACTGTGATCCTAAATGGTTACAGCAGGAGAGGAGAACAAGGTGATGTGAGAACTGGGACTAAAATGACTTTTATAGAAATCAGACATTGGTGCAACAGCTTATAGTACCTCAACTGAGAAATGTCATTTCATTTCTAGGATGTGGGGAGTGGGGCAAGGCAAAACAAGCGGACTTACAGAATTCAAGTACAAATCTTTTTTAAAAAAAATACGGAACTTTAAAAAAAAAAATTTTCACAAAAGAATGAAGCAAGTAGCATTTGTGAGATCCTGTTCCCTATCTTATCCCTTGTGTGTTGGTACAAGATCTCCCATCTCTCCCCCTCTTACTCAGTGCTGGAAGAGCTGTCAGCACTGTGGCAAGCCAGATCATTTGATTTAGGTGTCACGAGAGCCTTATAGTGCTTGGATTGACCTCTTGAAGTAAAACAAACTTTGTAATGGGATTAACTGGCTTCTTTCTTAATACTTGCAGTTTTTGCACGGCTTGCCTTAGCACAGCATACTGGCAACTCCATCCAGATGATTATTTGGAGCCAAAACATGCAACGTCTGTCACATTGCTGTGAGCTAGGATGAATTTTTGTCTGAAACCCTGTCATCCCGTGCCCAGGAGGCCTTCAGTAATGAGTTGTGTTCATTAGCCAGTCTTTCTGATCCTTTCCATCAGAGCAGTGGCAGTGTCATTAGTGAAGAATTGGAGGCATTGCCATGGGCAAACATTTCCATCCTGGCCTCTGACCTCCTCCCAGCTTTGACGTGGGTCTCTGCAGCACCCTGAGCGAGCCCGGCTTCTCCACACTGGCTTGTTAGCTCCTCTAATTTCTTAGACACCCGTCCCAGTGATGGTGCTTCAGGGTGGAGCCGGGAAGGGTCGGGAGCACCCTGGCAGGGCTGCGGCAGGACCACCCTGGCTGGGGCAGAGGTGCCGGCAGGACCTCGCTTGCCGGCAGCCTGTGGTAAGTGAGCGGGGAAAGCGAGAGGAGATGACAGCCTGTGCTTGGCGGGGAGCCTGGGAGGAGGGGGTGTTAGGCAGAGTGATTTCGGGAACTGCCACCGCACCCCGAACGTCAGCACAAATGAGGCATAAAATCCCACAGGGAAATCTTCCCATGCTTTGTAGGTCTACAAATGTCAAGTGGGATATTCCCAGTGCTGGCAGCCGTGCCGTGGGGGAGAGGCAATCTCGGCACCCTGCCGCTGCATGATTCATGCGTTTGCTTCTTAAGATTGCAGCTGAGAGGTGGATTTTAATAGCTGCGATTTGGAAAGTGGACTAATAGTACCGTTTGTATCTCTTAATACACTTTTGTGTTAAAGGTGACTGGACAAGCGGCAGCACTAATGAATAAGATGTAAGTAAAAAGGGTGGCCTACTGATACCTCATTTCATGGGCACTTAAGAGGAGGAAGCCTGACTTTTTTTTTTCTTTTTTTTTTTTTTTTTTTTAATGGAACACTTGAAGAAAAGCAACTGACTACATCAGAAGTGATTTTCCTGTCAAATGTATGCAGGTCTGCAGTTCTCTGGTGCTGCAGAAATCTAGAAATCTAGGAGATGCGTTCATCTGACAATATTTTTTTTTATTTTGATTTTTTTGTTCCTATTATATTTTGAAGGAATCTGCTTTTGGATCTCAAAGCACTGTAGAGGTAGCAGGTGACATTGTGTCCCAATCCCTAAATTGTCCAACGAAGGCCCTGATTGTCATGCTACTTATTTTTGATTGTGAATCCAGATACTTTTATTAGTGAGACTGTTGGCAAATGCTTAGATTGGAAACCCCATCCTTCTCAAGGTAGCAGTTAAACATTCCCCAAGAACACTTCTCAAATACTAGAGAAGCCAGCAGAAGAAGAATCAGATCAAATCTCAGTCATGACTGGTATGCTTCCTCCTGTTTGTAATTAAATCCCATTCTTCTGTTTGTGAGACACAAGCAATGAGATTGTTGCGATGTCTTGAAATTAGACACAGTCATAGTGTCCTACATACCCAATGCAAACCTGCAGAGTATTTTTAGTCAAAACACAATTTGGGGATTTCCCTGCTCTACAAACGTAGAATTTAACTAGAAGAAGAAATGAGGTGGTGTCTCCTGACAGTTCTTCACTGTGCTGTATCTTGCTGCTTTGCTTTAAATTGTGCCCAGAGGCTATAGCAGAGGTTTGCAGAATCTAATGGGAAGGTTGTTCATACGAAATGGTTGGTATTTGACAAAGCCCATCAGCCCACGATGGCGAGTCCTCTGTGTGCTCCTCCAGGTTATTTGCCTTTGTACTGCAATAAGTCCACTGTCATGTCATGGCTCTGCCATTGATCAGTATTAAATAGCGGTACATGCTGGCTGGGCAGAAAGGCAACACTGCTGCTATTCCCTCATTTAGATATATAATTACCGAGGGAGCGGTAATGCTGCACTTCAAGCGGTAAGGTGTTAGAGAAATGCTTTGGGATGTCATTCTGATGGCAGTTCTATATGTAGATAAGTCACTTCTGGCTGTCACCCCCGTCCTGTTGTCTGCTGGGATGGAGTTAATGGGCACACGTCATCCCCAGGCTAACTGGCTGGCAGAAGGTGTATGCTCAGAACTCTAGTGTCTGTGCTTGGCTAGCATACTGTAAATATATATATTTTTGTTTTGGTTCTGCTTAAATCTGTGACTGGAAGGCTGGTCATCAAAGGAGACTGAATTTGGCATGCCTTGACCAAGAGGTTTTTAATTGACACTGGAGGCAGAACTGCTCAGGCTGGGTCAGTTCTGTCTGATGTAGCAGGGCTTACCTGACTCCATTTCCTGATAACCTCATGCTTCTTACAGCTTTTATCATGGCTTTCACCATCAGCAGAAACCACAGCCAGCTGCAGTGGCTGACATACCAGGAGTGCTTATCAAGGGCCATTGTGCTCTTATCCAGATCTTCAATAATACATGGCATTGATTTTTGCTGTGTTGAATACTATATAGTGTTTACATTCCCCGGAATAATTCAGCAGGGTAAACAGACAGTATTCTTTGGAAATAAAGTCAATAGTAACAGTGCTCAGGATAGTATTTGCTGTCTAGCTTTGATGGAAAGCAACCTTTCCCTTGCCTGTGTTTAGAATGGGCTATAATTTCTGCAGGGTAGTGTTCTCTCAGAATGCTAGTCAGATACTGTGTCCCCTGGGGCTGGTTTTGGGATCTAAGATACTGTCTATCAGCAATTTTTGCAGGCAGTAAATTCTGCTGCTGCAAGTGTCTTTTGGCTTTTTTCTGGGACTGTGGCCATTCACAGCCTCAGTTCAAAGGTGCAAGCCTTCCATTATTTATCTAGTTGACCTTCTGGAGCAATTTGTAGGTGTATTTGTGCAGAGTATCTACTGGAATTGCCTTTTATACGGTAAACTGAGGATGCTAATGGAAATTCTGTCGTGAAGGTTGCAAACACTCCTGTGGTACGCTGCTTCCCATCAGCTTTGCAGCAAGTGGAGACAGCAGGGTACTTTAAATTTGAACAGCCTCTGACGTAGCCAAACACCTCCAAGTTGCAGACTTGGTAATGTGAACATGTATTGAAATCTGCCCATCGGCAGCGAGGGTAAAGCTGCACCTGCAACTTCACAGGCAGAGGTTTTGTGCTGGTGGTGTTTTGTCCTGCACATGCTGTTTTGAATAACTGTAGCTTAGGAAGTTGCTGCAGGGTGGTACCCTTTGGAGCATCAAGTAGAAAGGTCCTTCATGCACCTCTTGCTGGGTGGACTGGCGGTTGTGCCGCCAAGGGGTTGCTGCAGTCTGTGGGATGTTGAAGACTTGGTCTTTTTTCCCCTCTTGGAGAGGCTGAGATCTACCAGCTGTCCAGAGTTGTTCTCTCATCCTGAGACTATCCTTCTCGAATGTTTTTTGGTGGTTTCTAGCACATCATTAAACAAAGAAAAACCACAGGATGAAAACAGTTCCTGCTTAAATAGACCCTGACATCATCATACATAGGCACAGCTATGTATTGCTCCTGAACAACTGGCAGGCCAGGGGTAGATGCAGCCTCTGGGCAGAATATGAACGCCTTGATTTTCTAGCCCCCTGAGCAGCAGTGAAGAGGGCCACTAGGACCAGCCAGTGGAGACTGAGATATAATTGCTTGCCTAGAGCAGTAACATATTTCTGTACACCAGCTGAATACCAATGAGGACAGAAGGAAGGAAGGTATCAAACAGAACTGCAGGCAGGAGGAAAAGAAAGATAAGTGATTAAAGGAAGGGACTCAAAGGCCAAGGCTGAAGACAATAGGCTAGTTCTGATTAGAGCATTTTGCCGGGGAGTAATTTGGGGTTTTAATGAATTTTTTCAGGAGCTGAATGCATTGCAGAGCAGGTCAGAGAGAAGGCAAGCAGGAGCAAGGGACAAGCAGCACGACCCCAGGTGCCACTGAAAAGACTGTTGCAAAGATAGGGGCAGGGAAAGGGAGCTGAGACCAGCATAACCTAACTAGAAGCAAGCATATTCTTTTGAGGTTGTTGAGGTTAATGCCACAAGATTTCTTGCTTGGGCATTTTTCTTCCTGGTACTCCTCTTTTCCGTAATTGCACACAATAACCATTAAGGCCATTTAGGTTTAAGCAGCATGAACCTTTGAAATTGCCTTCCTATGTAATTGCCAACTTAAGATACAGTTTTGTTAGCCCCTTACATAGTTTGAGGTGATAGTCAGAGGCCAGACTGTGCCCTCCGTGACCGGAGAACTCCAAAGGAGTGCCTAGCAATGCCGCTTCACTGCTTTTCAGCCCTGCACCTGCAGGGCATGGCTCATGCCCGGGATGTGGCTGAAGGCACGGCAATGGATGGTACTGTCTGCGGTGCCTTCTCCATGTCTGCTCCATGAAGATGTGGAGTGAGACTCAGTTTATTTTAATTCTGTCCTTTAGGAAAAAAAAAAAACCAAACAAACCCGAACAGCATGACCTAACCTTCAAGCCTAAGCTAAGATAGGAAGCATGCAGCCTCACAGGGTAGTTTGGAGCATTTTAGATGCTTTGAAAGCACTTAACCCATTAACTGCCTCTGAATTATCATTTAGGAGCTGGTAGTGGGAACTAAACATGAAAATCTAATCAGCTAAAAATAATGTTGGAAAGAGCAGGCTTAGTGTCTCTGAGTCACTGAATGTCAGCATCTGCCTTTTCTTCCTGAAATAACGTGGTGGAGTCTTTGGAGGAGCTGATGGGGGAGAATGAAATCTTGCAGTAGAGCCCTAATTGCTAAGCTCCAGAAACCTCACCTGTGTCCTGTTCTGTGGGCAGCTGCACTTTAAAAATGGAAGGGAGAGGTGGTTTCAAAGCAACAGCATTAATGTACCTGGGCATCAGAGCCCATATTCTGCAGGACTTCTGTGCCTGCTCCCGGGTGACGTCATGGCTCTCTGCAGCGGCAGTAGCGGCTGATGCGATGCTAGACGTGTCCCTGGGTAAAGCTGAGCCTGGGGAGGATGTGAGTTACTGCTCAAAGGCTTCCAACCTTGCACAAAAGCGGGGAAGCTAGTCAAACGTGAGAGCTGCAGCAGATCCTGCGCCCTTTTCCTCCGCTGATGTGAGGCTTCAGTGCAGATAGGCTTTGCTGCATAAATGGCTTTAATAGGTTTGCTTTAGGGGGTGTGTTTTGATAGGAGAACGAGCGTGTGTATTTGACCTATATCCTGCACATCATGTCCAGGAAGCCTGAAAGGCATAATGGGAGGAATGTACTCTTACACGATGCCTCTCATTTTCACCTCCATTAATTTTATTGGGTTGCTGCATTACGTTTATATTGTAATTATCAGAAACAAAAAGGGAAGGAGAGGGCAAATTGCCCTCCTGCTCCCTCTGTGATCAGCTTCAGGGATTCTGTTGTTTTAAAACCACATATATGGAAAGCAGTGCTGTCACTTAGTGTGGCATAGGGTTTGGACTGAAAACATTATGGCTTTTTTGTACTAGAAGAGTTATTGGCATTGTTAGAAAGAGTCGGTGAATGAGCAATTGCAGTGGCTGCACAGAAAGGAGGAAAGACTCCTGACAGCAGCAAGATGCAAAGTGTCTCAGCCTTGCAAAGCACTATAACGTGTTTTATTTTTATGAACTTTGAGCCAGATTAACTAATTAAAAGCCAACAGAATTATCAGATCTGTTTGTTTTTACCCATCCAAGTGATGTAGGGAAATTTAGATGAATTGAGAGCAGCGTAACCTTTTCAGGGGGGAATGGGAAACAACTTAGTTGCAAAAACATGAGCAGACCTTGGGTCCACAGTCCCGTGTTTCACAAAGAGGAGCTCTATATGGGCATTTAAAACTCCATACAGAGCCTTTGTCAGGATTTATACATACATGTTAATGTATTGCCTTCTTTTTGCTTGTTTTCCCCTGCCACCACAAACTCTGAAATGGCTAGTGGGCATTCCTGTACTGCCCATCCTCTTTCAGGCTTTTAGTGCACTAATTCACAGTTGTTTATATTTATACAAACTAAAATATTTTCTTACAAAACCCTCCTAACTGAGCACTGACTCATTGCTTTTTCCTTTGTACAAGCCTGGGTCCTTTGTGAAATATGGCCCTCAGCTTCCACCTGCTGTTCAGAGTCAGAATGGCAGGTCTATGACAAGTGTAAAGAAAATAAAAATATTAGTGAAAATTTCAATCGCAAGTGCAAAATGTTAACGAGTTGAAAGTGGAATTTAAATGGCAATATAAAGCTGGTCCTGGTAAGGCGCTTAGTTTGGTTCAGATTAGCTAGCCTGAATGTCTGAGAACTTGAATAAAAGGGGTGTTATTTCCACTGATTAAATCAACCAGTTTGTAGCTGTTTAAGTTGTACAGAAGTATGCTGTTCTTCTCTTTTCCAGCTAAAAACCACAGTGACACCCAAGTGTTCTTCTACCTGTGGATTATCTTCTATTTCATCAGCTCTTGCTATACCCTAATTTGGGACCTGAAGATGGACTGGGGTCTCTTTGACAAAAATGCTGGTGAAAATACCTTTCTTCGAGAAGGAATTGTCTACCCACAGAAAGTGCGTATACAGCCTGCTCTTGCATTAGGAAAGGCTTTTAATATTTTAAAAAAACTTGCTGAGTTTAGAGCATGTTGCAGTTGGCCACTGGGGCTTCTGAATGCTATGGGCTGGGATTTTCTAGCAGTAAAGTTCATTTGTTTCAAAGAGATCATTTCATACTATTCACTTTTCTAGTGGTTGAGCAGCAAATTCTGTATCTTCCTGAAGGCCTAAAGAGGTCTGTCTTGTGCTGAACATGTAACGATGAGCTGTCCTGTTTGTCTGTCTTGTTCTGCAGGCATACTACTATTGTGCCATTGTAGAAGATGTGATCCTGCGTTTTGCGTGGACCATCCAGATCTCCCTCACTTCCATGCAAATCTTTCCATACGCTGGGGACATCATTTCTACTGTATTTGCCCCACTTGAGGTATTCCGGTAAGGCTGCTTGACCGAACAATTCATTTCTCTTTTACATTTCTTTTACTTGTATAACATCAGCACTATGGGAAATACCTTGCTCCTTGGACACGGAAGATACTGGTCCTTGAATTGGAAGACTGGGTCTAACAGGAATGTTTAGTCCGAACAGAGTGCCAAGTGAAGATAGCTGTAGAGGGCTCTGCAGCAATGTGGGGCTGGGTCCTTCATGCTGCATTTGCAGTTTCCTCTGAACCTCGGCCTAATCTTGAGGGGTTTGTTATTACTGAATTTCTCCTTAAAATTACCTTATTGCAATTTCCAGATGACATTTCACTTGCTTCTCAGGTTTACAATTATTCTCAAATCTCTGCTGCTTTTCCAAATACTAATTTGGATTCTGCGTCATCGGTTTGGATCCTGCAAGGTTTCGTGGCTCTTTACACATTTGTACTGTAGTTGAAGCTGGGGGGGTGGGTCTCCTTGGGATGAGTAAAAGCCCTTTGAAGCTGTACCTCACTCACGTACATGGTGGAGGTTGTCTTTTGCTTGTACTGCCTGCTGCCTTCATGCTGTCCAGACTAGGGCTGTCATCCTTAGGACAATGGATGAGCCTGACAGATCTGCTCTTCTCCAGAGAGTTGGGAAGATGTAGCAGGTGCTGCTGTTAGTCGTTTGCTGTTTCTTCATACTCCCACCATGTTCCCAGAGGCACTTTTATCAGTGAGAAGAGTCAGTGGTATCCAGGTGCATGTACCAGTGCTTTGCCAAACATGGGCAGTGCCAGTAAAAGTGGAACCGAATTGGTAATTTTCACTTTTTCTCCACCCAGGCGGTTTGTGTGGAACTTCTTCCGTCTGGAGAACGAGCACCTGAACAACTGTGGTGAGTTCCGTGCCGTGAGGGACATCTCTGTGGCGCCGCTCAACGCTGATGACCTGACGCTTTTGGATCAGATGATGGACCAGGAAGACGGTGTACGAAACCGCCGCAAGAACAAACAGTGGAAGCGCAGCCAGAGCGTGTCCTTGCGCAGACCTCGTCTTGCTTCACAGTATGTTTTGCCTCTCCCCTAGTGCAACAAGGCAAATCCATGTGTTAGACCTGTTGTTAATGCTTGGTCGCCATTTATGCAAAGATCTCAGCCAAAATAGTCATTCAAAGGGAGGACAGGTCCCATTAGTAAATTAATATTTCTCTGCTGGAGGGTTGATCCATCTTGGGGTTCCGGTAAACCACTGGAAAAGGGAGTCCCTTTACAAAACTCCCCTCCCGCAAAAAATAGCCTGTAGCAGCTGCCAGAGGTTATAAATCCAAACTTGGAAGAGAAGTTCTCTTCAACCGGCCATTTCCAGGTTTCAGACCCTGTCAAGACTTCAGTTATCCTTTGGTTAAGATTTCATGTGTGAGATCTCAGACCCTCTCCTCTCCCAGAACTAAACCCATGCAATTTTTCTTTCCATCCCTCCTTACTCCCTAAAGATTTCCACACCTTGCACCCCAGCTGCTGAACCTGTTGACTGCATATCTTCACTGCAGTGCCTGTTCTCCAGGCATCGCAGGGTGCTCTGGTGTCCAGGCATCGCTTCTGCCCCAGCAGCACAGCTGCAGAGCCCTGCCCTTTGGCCAAGGGACAAGCCTGGGCTCCTCAGGGATGCTGAAGCACAACGTGTCAGGAATGTTGTGCAATCCCTCCGGCACATCCCCCGGTTGCATCACTGCATGGGAGGGGTGGATGGGAGGAAAACGAAGCAGCGGCTGTCACGCAAAGGGTATGCTCTGGCCTGAGCCGCAGCCCTTGGGCCATGCTTGTCTCCTATCCACGTTGGCTCAGAGTACATGGATGTGACCGATACTTACAGTCTTCGTGTGGTTGTTGGAGACTGCAAAACTATGCAGAGGGGATGTGGGCCAAAGCCTGGTTGAATTCCCTACCAACTGTGTCCGTTTACTCCTCGGACATGCAGCGAGCTGAGATGTGTCAAGCATATTTCAAAACAAGCTGCTGTACCTTTGTGCAGCCCAGTGACAGGTTGAGCAGGAACGCTCCTTTGGATTTGCAGCCCCTGCTGCAACAGTTTGATGGAGTTTTGTGCGGAGGGGTGGACGGATGCACCGCACCCAGCAGTGCTGCAGCGGTCCCCAGCCATTTGTCGGCGCAGTGCGGCAGAAGGCATTGTCCCTGCGCCCAGGGTGGCCGTCATGGTGTGGCTGGGGCAGTGCCATGGGAGGAGGATGCTGAGGGACAGCTGGGGCGTATTTATAAGGCCTGCTGTTCCCACTGAGAGTGGGAGAGTGTGAAACAATTCCAGTAGCCTGCTTATTCCCTCTCTGTGTAAGATAGACTTTTCTTCCCCCCCCTTCCCCCCTTCCCC
>VYZV01017202.1:475697-490485 GCA_013401275.1 Pandion haliaetus | reverse complement strand
CCCAGGTACAAGGCTTGTGACACTAAGGTATTGATAGAGGACCTAGCGAATGAAGCGAACACATGAGATGCCCATGGTCTCTTATTCCGCATCCTTTGTTTTCTCGTTCTGTTCCCCTCTTCCCCAAGTAACCCGATCTCTGGTACAGTTCCAGCTGAAAACAGGAGAAAACACTGAACACGTTTTCCGAGCTCTTCCAGACTAGATCCTATGGACTCCAACAAGCTCACTGTGTTTCGTTTCTTTTCTTCTGGGTTAATTTTAATGTTCTATTTTAAAAAAAAAAATAAAATATTTTACTTTGTTTTGCCAATAAAGAGGACAGTTCAGGAAAGAAGGATTGTTTACAGTCTCAACAAGGACATACAAACCTATCTGGATAACGAAGCATCATAGGGACTCCCTCATGGGACAGTGCCGAGAGCACACTCGGTTTCTGCTTGGCCCGGTTTTGACTGGTTGAAACCGGACTTAAGTTTTTAAATCTGATTTTTTTGGTTTTGTTGGTTTTTTCTTCATATCCAGCGCTGAGGCACTGGCTGCACTTGCAGGGAAAGTGCACTTAGAGCAGTATCTTCATTCATGAAGCTACTTTTTAATTTGATGTAACTTTTCTTATAATTTTTTGGAAATATGATGTATCTGTTGCATATAGTTTTCACTTTATTTATGAAACTTAACAACCATATGAGAGTGATTTTGAGTCCTGTGCAATGAAGGTTGGAATGGTAAAACAAAGCCGGGAATGTAGATCTAGATCTCCAGGGTTGTGGGGTTATTCCCTGCAAATACCCCTCTCGTGAGACAACTTGCACCTGTGTTTACCTTTTCTCTCTTTCTTTCTTTTCAATTTTATTTTAAACCAAAGTTTCTCTTTCTGATTTTTTTGTTTTTTGTTTTTTTTGGGGTTTTTTTTGTTGCTGCTACTGCTTCTGGGCATGTCTGTTGTGCCGGTTCAATGCCAACTTTCCATGCAGCTGTGTGAAAGTAGTGCAGATGATCCTAAGGCCCTTTTGAAAGGAGAGTTGGGTCCTACCAACAGTGCAAAGAGCTAGGTGAACAAAGGCTTCAGAACTTCATTCTCCAGATCAAAAAGTATTTTTCAAAGCCTTAATAATCCTTAGATGGCAGGAGGGCATCCCATACCGAGCAGGGAAATTTTCCAGTGTTTTCCTGCAGCCCGGCGCAGCAGAAGTGGGACAAGGCAAGGAGGTGATGGTTCCTGGGGCTGGGGAGTTTAGCAGGCTGGGGTTCAGGACTGGTGGTGTTAGAGAGCTGTTGGGGAGCATGGAAAGGACTGTGTTGTGCCCAGCTGATGAGGAGGGTGAAATCGAAAACGGGTCTCCTCGTGGCTTCTGGTTTGGCAAAAAGCCTCTGTCGGGCGCTATCCCAGTATGCTGCCCTGTGGCTCGGCTGTTACTCGTGCCCCTTGCCTCGTCTCACTAACCCAGTTTGGGAATTGCAATACTATTAAGCAGACTTGGGTAAAGGGCAGCCATATTGCCACACAAATTGTGTCGGAAGAGCAATGCAAACTCGATGGTCTCTGGGTCGGGTTGGCACGGCTGAGGTCGCTGGGACTGCCGCCTTCCCCTCTGCCTGGCTTGTGGGCAGCCGTGGTACACAGCTAGGACTGCAAGGGAAGGGTGAAACTCTTGAAGTAGGATCCTTGCACTGATGTCTGTCCGGTGACTTGCCTCTAGTTTGGGCGATGGAATTGCAGGAATCTCTGCTCAGTCGCTGTTTGGTCATTATTTTTTTTAATTAGCTAATAGCATGGTTTCTCACACGACCGGTATGTTGCATTTTCTCAGTTTGCCTGCTGTGCCTCTTGCCCAGAGGAACTGAAGAAGGAAACTTAGTTCTTTTCATTTAATTGGAAATTGATTAAAATTCAGTGGTGGTGAACCTGTGCCCCATGCCAGCCTAAGGGCAACACTGCAAACCTGTGACTACCCGCACTTCTGTGATGTCCTCTCAGCTTACAAAGAAACTCTGATGGACCTGCCGGGAGACGCCTCCGCTCTGTCAGCGGTGTGCGTGGTGGCATAGCTGGTGTGTCTGTTGTGGTGCTCCTCCTCGCATCTCCTACGGTGTCGGTCTGGTCCGGCGGGAGGGCAGCTGGGCTAGCTGGCATTGTGCTGTTCATCCTTTCGGTGCTCAGGAGCCCGTTTTCCCATATTTAACTCCCTTAGGTCTGTTGTTCGTACTTAAATGGAGCGTTCTTGTTCATATGGAAGTGGAGTCAGAAATATAAAGCCCCTTCAAATATTTCAGCTTCCTAATTTGCATTGCAGCGGTTGTTGCCATGTCCAAACCTTGCGTGGGTGTTTCCAGCAAGAGCGGTGGGAGATGACTGAAGCCATATCTACCTGGGGGTGTTTTAGAGGAGGGCAGCCGCACCGGCAGGGGGCAATCCAAAATAAACCAGTGGTGTTACTTAAGCAAGTGGTTCTTTATAAAAAGAAACCAAGCTTTGCTGGTAATTCTTCCTTTCAGAGGGAAGGAAAAATACAGAGAGACATATTGAAGTCATGCCAATCCCCTGGGAGCACTCTGCCTTCTTCAGCTGGGCTGGGGAGAGCAGGGCATGGCTGGGTGGCCTGTGTCCTGCCTGCCTGCCTGCTGCTGCACTGTCCAACCGTCCGCTTCCCAACCTGG
This sequence comes from Pandion haliaetus, assembly GCA_013401275.1. Classification (NCBI taxonomy): domain Eukaryota; kingdom Metazoa; phylum Chordata; class Aves; order Accipitriformes; family Pandionidae; genus Pandion; species Pandion haliaetus. Next base: position 487,824 of record VYZV01017202.1, on the reverse strand, counting down.
TGGGGAGGGTCAGGTTGCAAGTAATTAAATTCTTACTCTGTAGTTTACCCAAATCCTTGTGGGAAGCAAGAATTCAATGTGTCTGTCTGCTCCCGGCTCTTTCCCTTCCCTTTTTCTCTGTCTTTCCTGGCAGGAGAAACAAGAAAAAAAGGGGAGCTGGCGTGCTAGAACTAGCAAACATTATCTCCTAAAAATAAAACATCGTCCCTTTTGGCAGCAAAGATGCTCTTTCGGGGGGAAAGTAGCCCAAATTCCCGGGCATGGCTTTTAAAGTCTCCCAGCTCCCTGGTGCTGCGTCTGCCTGTTCCCTCCCTCCCAGAGATTTCTAAGAAATCAGGCGTGCAGATTCCTCCCGAGAGCGAGCGCCAAAGCCAGGATGGCTCCGTCTCTACAAGAACATCTGGCCAATAAAGGGAGACCTAACGAAGCAGAGCAGATGGTGAGAGAAAATAGCCCCGTCGCTCCTTGTGAGCAGCCTGCGCAACGGGAGTGAGGGGAGCGGGGACAGTCCCGGGGTGGCTTCATTTTCATGAGCGGGCTTTGGGAATGGGTGCTTGGAAGCATTCCTGGAGGGAGAACAGCAGGGTGATGATCCAGCAGTATGGAGAGCAGAGTCAAAAGGAGCTGGGGCGTTTTAATCCAGCGCTTTAGTTGTTGGGATATAGCTGGATGGGAAGCAGAAGCCGAGACAGGTGTGTGCTCTGGCCACCGCAAAGCAGTGCTGGCTTTTGGGTGTTGAGCTCTCCCTCTCCTTGCGATTTGGTGTGGAGGTTGTCAGGGGTTGTGGTTGTGTGTGTCTCCGAGGATGGTGTGGAAGCTGCTTTTGTCTGGCTGAAACCCTTGCAGATGGTCCCTTCTACGGGGAGGAGATGCCACAGCGTGGCGAATGACTTTTTGGAGATTCCCTTTGAACTCGCTTCTCCATTCTGATTCCCTGCTGCTTTCCATCCTTCGTGCTCTTCCAGGAGTTTTCGGGCTGCAGGGATTTAGGATTTGCAGCATCCAGAATTTATTTGTTAGCTGGCGTTCCCTGCATGGCTTTGGGACTGTGTCACCAGAAACACCAGGTCCCCCTGCGTGGGGAAGGCAATGCCGTGTGCTGTGGGTGGGCCTCCTGAAGGGGCAGCGGGGCAGGTTTGGGCTTTACGGACTTGGCAAGCGGGAACAGGAGCTGCTCCATCAATGGGAACTGATGCTGTCCCACCACATTTTAAAAGAAATGCGTTTGCAGTGCTCATGGCTGTGGCCTGTACGTATCAAATAAGCTCCTACCTCTCAAATCCAGGTGGGTTCCCGAAGTCGGCTGTTGCTTGGCCTGCGCCTTTCGCTGTCCTGCTCCCGGCCCTCCTTGTTCTGTCGGTGTCTTTGCCGTTTGTCCGAAACAAATGGTACGCAGGGCGTGGGGTACAACCGGCAGCAGCCTTCAGCATGAAAATCTTGGTGGAGGGGGGAGGGAAGGTCCTTGTGGATCGGAGTTGGATCCTGCTGCTTTTACTTCCCTAAAAACTTCTTGTGCTGGTTGTTTTGCCTCCTCGCCGGTGCTCAGCCACTGCAGCCGTGTGGGAGGCGGGGAGGGAAAGCACAGTCCTGGTTCAGGAGATAACAGTCCCTAGGGATTTTACTGCAGGTATTCCAAGGAGCAAGGGAGACGGCGCGAAGCCTTCAAGCTTTGCCTGCGTTTTGAACAGCTGAGGGAATTTGGTCTTATCCTGCGAGGACGCTGCTGCGTACTGTTTGCTGTGACTCCAACCTGTGCCCCAGGCTTTTGGGGGGTTTGTGGCCCTGATGTCAGGCCGTGACGCTGGGACGTGCCCTGAGACTGGGGCATGGCTTGGCTCCCATTGGGAACGCAAAAGCCACTTTGCTCACACGCTGCATCCCAGCCCCATGTCCTCCCTCCTCTCCTCCACCGTTCTGCTTTGCACTCGCAGGGGCGGGATGGTCTTCTGCCTTAAGCAGATGTAATTTTTTTTTTTAATTATTTACATTTTTATTCCAGAAGGTGATCGGATTGTTTTGTCTCCTTGGAAAAGAGGGGCTGGGGCTCCTGGGGGAAAAGCAGAAAACCCCTACGGTAAACTCTGCAGCAGTCACGGTTGGGCTCAGCGGCTGTCACCTCATCAAACCTTGCCTCCTTTACATGACGCCATCCCAAATCCCGCACCTTGGGATGAGCTGTCGACCTACCACCACCGTGGGGTTAAACTGGTGTGTCGGCATCCCTCGGGGGCTTCAGTCCCTGCTTGCAGCATCCTGGTGCAAGAGAAACACAGGTTTTGCAGGGGGAGGACAGGAAAGGAACGGTAATCTTGGGTGTACGCAGATGCTGATGCCCCAGCCCTGTTCCCGGTGGGAGTCGGGGGCAACTCTGGCCCCGGCGCAGCCGTGCCACGGTGGGTGAGAGGCACTGCCCCTGCCTGGGAAGATGCCCCGTGGCCTGACAGTCCCCAAAGCTCTAGAAACCAAATTGCAAACTCTTTGCTCCAGAGGAGAAATTGGGCAGCCTGGTAGAACTTGTGATGACCTCTCCGTCCCATAGGTACTCCTGGCGAAGGATCGGCGTTTGGAAGGGGCCTGGGGTGGAAATGCCGAAGTTCCCCCCTCGGTCCCGCTGCCGCCTTCCTCTACCCCTCCCCGCTGTGTTGGTCTAAATGATCTTTCTATGAAGCCCTGTAGATGTCAAAAGTAATTATGGAGTGTGATTAGTCCTCTGTGGGTGCTTTCTTTCTTTCCTCCTCCTTTCTCTTTTGCTATCCCCTTCTCCACTCTTCTTTTTTGGCTAAGTGGAAAAGGTGAGGACAAAGAATTGCCGCTTGCTTGGACTCATGATGTATCTGTGACTGCGCTATTAGCTGTCTCCTCTTTCCTCCCCAAATGGATATAATTTTTGAAGTGTGGAATACCCTTCTTGATAAGTAGGTTTTAAAAAAAAAAAAAATGCACAATGTGATACTGTTTCATAGTTTCTAGGTGGTTGTATAAAGCAAAGTTACTGTGATTGTGTTTTTCAAAGGAAAAAGTGATTGGTTACAAAATCTGTCCTTTTTTCATTATTACAAGCTCTTTGTTTTCCAATGATCTGATGGCTCTTTTGTCCCCGGTCTGTGTGTCTTTCTTCCCACGTCCCACCCTTGGTGCCGCATCCACCCATGAAGCGCGCGCTTCCACCGGTCTGTAAAGATGCTGCTCTTGCTCCTTTGGGAGCTGTGGGCTGTCACTGGTGGCTGGAGGTGGGGGACATCTGTGTCCTGGGAGGAGGTGGAGGTGCTTGGAGGAGGGAGATGTTTGAGAAGGGGTTGGAGGTGGGCAGGAGGGGTCCACGGGAAGGTGCCCAGGCCTCAATCCCAGCACACCAGGGGCTGATGCTGGAGGAAACCTCCTGCCCAGACTGTACTGTACCGGCTCGAGGCTCTTGGTCCTTCTGGGAGGCTTTGGTTGCTTCTCTCCAGCTTGTCTCTAGTCCAAGGTGGTGTCCTGCCTGCATAGTGGGTGACCAGAGGCTGAGCAGCCCAACTCTGGGTTGTCTGGGGTCTGCGCTTTCATTTTGCTTTCGTAAATCTCTTCATCGTCTCTTGCAATCAATCTTCCTGCAGAAGAGAGCCCTGTGCCTTGAAATCACTCTAAGCCTGTTGCTGCTCACACCAGCCGCTTCCCGGAGGTTTAATCCTGGCTGCGGCTCCCTGCCTGCGCTGCCTGGCTGGTGGCAGGAGCCTGGCTGCCCTTGCTTTGGCACCTCACTGGGCGGTTTGTCCCCAGCTTGATGGGGACAACATCTCCCAGGCGCATTTTACCTCCCCAGCCTGGGCAGAGGAGCCAGGATCCCTCTCCAGAAGGGTGTGGAGGTAAGGATGGCTCCCAGCATCACGGGGAGGTTGGACCCCGGGGCTGGGGTACAGGGCGAGGAGGATCTCTCTGCCCCGGGGTCTTCCACCCAAACCTGCCAGCAGTCCCCTCCTGCCTGGGAGCAGCTGGGGAAAGATGCTCGGTCTGTCCCCTATGGAGCAAGGAGTCATCCCTGCTGCCCACTGTGAGTACAGCCAGCCCCCATGGGGAAGGAAGCCTTCAGGCTCAGTTTTGGCCATGATGGGGCCCCAGGGCCACTGGGGTGGCGGGGGACGTTTTAAGAAGATAAAAGTGATTTCTTGCTGCTCGTGCTGGCAGGGGCTGGCGTGGCTGGAGCCGGGAGGATTAAAACAATTTCATAATCCTGGTGATTTCCTTTTGATCGGGATTATGAAACCAATCACGAATATCAAAAGCTGCAGCTTAAAGCGGCAGCCGGAGCGGGGCTGGGATGTCTGTGGCCCCCGCAGCACCCCTCCTGTCCCCTGGGGACGGCAGCCCCGGCACCTCCAGGTAAGCGCTGCCTACCCGGGACCCTCATCCTGCGTGATGAGTTTTGTGGGATCTCGGGGGAGGAGGGCAGGGGCTCTTGGTGTGTGGGGAGCGGGTGGCTCTGCAGGGTGCGTGTCGCACGCTGGCTTTAGGGGTGACGATATGTGGATGCACCAAGCTCGGCTTCCGCTATCCTCCTGCCTGAAGATGCTGGGTTGGCCCCTGCTCGCCGTGGGGTCCAGGCAGGATTTGGCCTCTGGGAAAGCAGGAAAATTTAGCAGGTCTGCAAGCGTGTGATGCTCACAGGAGGGTGCCTAGTCTGAAGGCTGTTAGACATGACACCCCCACACCTGCCCCCACTCCTCTCCATCCTTTTTGGGCCTCCTGAAGCCCCAGCCACTGGTGTGGGGCAGACCCCTCCGGCACCCAGTGCCCCGGGGTGAGGTGCCCCCCCCCACGTCAGGCCCAGGGAGGTGGGCTGGCTTCACTCCCCGCTCGCCTCCCAAACCCGCAGCCCAGACAAAGGACATTCCTGAGAGCTGGCCAAGGCAGACAGGCTTCCCTCCATCCTGGCGCAGGGTTTTTGGGTTCCCCCCTCCCGCGGGGTCCCCTCTGTCTCTCCCACGCTCGGAAAGCGCTGTGGCCACGGTGGCGTCGCCATTTGGGACCACCCGCCAGCCAGCGCGGGGGAAGACAGTTAGGCTTCAGGACTGGGGCAGGATTTGGCCGGGTGCCCCGGCGTGGGGTGCGCGCCTCGGGGGCGTGCAGAGGAGGGAGGAGGAGGAGGCTGGGGCGGGAGGCAGGGCCGGCCATGGCCCCGCAGCCCAGCCAAGCAGCTGAGCTCAGGCTCAGCTGAAGGGGCTGGGATTTGCTGGTTTGTCCTTTTTTTTTTTTTTTTTTTTTTAATTTTTTTTTTTTCCTCCCCTGCTTCCTTTCCTTCTTCCGCCTTCTTCTCCCTCTTCCCAGCCCTCTCCCGATGCTGCTCCGGGGGTAAGGACAGCCCTCACCTCCCACCCGCGGCCCTCTTCCACCGCCACTCTGCCCTGGGGCAGCTGCGGTGAGCCGGGGGGCCTGATGGGGCCTGGGTGGGTGTCCCAGGGATGCTCCTGCAGCCTCGGCCATGGAGGCTCCTCCAGGGGTACCAGCGGGGACGGGATGCTCCTGGCGGGGTGCGAGGTGGGGTGGCGGTACCTGGGTGCCACTGGGAGCACGAGGCTGGTGCAGGATGAGTGACACGTGTGACCCTGGGGGCCGGGGTGGAGCAGGGGGTTGATGTGTGTCTGGTGGCACCTTCAGGGAGTTGCAGCCATGAGGGATTTCTGTTCTTCTAAGTTTTGGGGCCCTGATTTGACTCAGAAAGTGCCAGTTCCCTCTGGGGCATCTTGCAGGGTGCCCCAGGGCACCTGGAACAGCACGGGCAGGCACCTGCACTCCTGTTCAGCCCCTGGCCGCCAGCTTTGGGGAACCACTGCTCCCCCTTTCCCCCCGCTCCAGAGCGGTGCTGGTACAGTGTCAGTGCTCTGAGTGGGTGGATGGCCTCATGCTGCGCCACGTGCCAGTCCCCTTCCCCACAGTGGCATCGCATGCATTTGCCCCCTGGGCCCAAGCATCGCTGTGTTTGCTGTCTGCAGAGCCTGGGGCAGTGCCAGTGAGGAGGAGGGTGAGGGCAACGAGGGGGGGGTCATCCACCCTCCCCTGGGTTTTCTCCCCACAGGGCGGATGGAGGGGGGCTCTCCTGCTGAGACGCGGCGGGTGCCGCAGCCCCTCAAGCAGCACGGCCAGAGCGGCGGCCGAACCCCTGCGCTGCCGGCGTACCCCGAGGCTGCCCGTGGCCCCCACGCCATTCTGGAGAGCAAAGTGAAGGCGCTGAAGGAGAAGCGGGGGGGTGGCCAGCTGGGGACCCCCGTGGCCGCCCCTGAGCGCCCCTCACCCAAGAAGCCCCGGCCCCGGCGGGCGAAGCCAGGGTCAGATGTGGCAGCAGTGGAGCCGCGGGCTCAGCTCTGCACCTACCTGACGGATGGGCTGCTGGACGGCGGGGAGCCTGTGGCCGGTGGCCCCCCAGCCCCGGCACCCCACACCGGCACCCCAGGGCTCTGGCGAGTGCCGGCACCCAAGGGAGATGTGCCGGGAGGCACTGAGCTCCCCCGGGACGAGGGCAGCGGGTCCCACGCCTCTGCCTCCCCCCACGAGACACCGCCCCTGGAAGAAGGGGCACGAACCTCACCATGGGACCAGGAGGGTCCCTCTGTGTCCCCCACCACGGCGGAGGGCTGGGAGAGGCTCTCACTGGCTGAGCGGGTGGAGAGGAACCGGCGGCTGCTGCAGGAGGTGCTGGGCCTCGCCGCACCCGGTGCGTATTTCGGGCAGGCGGCGGCCGTTTTGGTAGAGCCGGGGGTGGCGGGAAGGAGAAGCTTTGGGGTGAAAAGGGGGTTGTCTGTGCCATCCTCCAGCCTCCCATGCTGCAGGTGCAGCTCCATGCTGGTTCACAACCCAGGGCTGGCCCATCCCCTGCGGGTGCTGAATCCCCTCCGCTGGCAGCTGTAGGAGATGTCCGCAAACAAAATGGGGCCCTTCTTCACAGGGATGCTCTGGGTGCTGCCCATCCTCTCTGGCGTCCCGGTGAGGAATTTCACTGCTAAAAGCAATAGCAAGAAACCTGCTTTCTGGGGCACTTGAGGTCTACAGCCAGCATCTTCCCTTTGCAATCTGCTGCCAGAAAAGGGAATTAATTTCTCCTTTGAAAGCGTCTGCCCTAACAACCCCACGGTCCCCATCCCTGCAGGCACACCCCACACCGGGTGCTGTTGCCCCACATCCCGCTCCTCTGGGGTCTCTCCAGAGCTGAGTGGTTAGGATAGCCCCAAAAAGGGTGTGGGTTAGGACAGGCTGAGCTGTGGGCCTGGGAGTATGGGGGGTGCTATCGAGGTGTACCAGGGTGGGGGCCGCAGTCTGACGAGGCTGACGCCCTTCCCTGTCCTGTGTTTCAGAGGTGCCAGCGAGTGATGGGGACTGGGACTCGGGGGTCTCGCTGCAGGATGCTGAGGGCTGCAGGTAGGTCAGTCCCAGTGTGGCAGAGACAGAAATTTCCCTTTTTTTCCCTCCCCAGTCTTGTATTTTAAATGCACCCCATCAAGCAACGCTGGGGCTCAGCAGGGCTCTGCGGAAGGGCTGTGGGGGCAGCCCCCCAGTGTGGCAGCTGGCGGTGGGGGGAGCACAGATGGGCTCCAGTGATGCTTTGGTGCAAGCTGGGCAGGAGGGTCAGGCCAAGCCAGGTGTCTGTGTGGTGTTTGGGCATGGTGGGGGAGTCCCTGCCAGGACCCCAGGGCGGGAAGGGAGCTGGGGAAGAAGACAGGAGAGAAATTTGCTCCAGGTGCTTAAGAGGATCGAGGTGGCAGGCGTGTATAATCTTGTTGGACTAATGATAAACCTTAAAGGTACGGACTAAAAATACAGAGGTGGGACGGGCAGGTGAGCTGGGTGGCAGCATGTGGGCTGGGGGCTGCATGGGGGAAGCAAGCGAGTGGGGAAGACCCCCCTGTACTGTGGTTACTGGTTCTGCTCCGCTCCGCCAGCTGGGGTTGATCAGTGACGGCTGGGTGCAAGGCAGAGCCAGGGATGCTGCGTTCCCTGTGAGCAGGGGCAGCCAAAACCCGGGGGGGGGGAAGCCTGGACCCCCCCATGGTGCTGCACAGAGGGCTTTCCTGGGGGCTGGCGTGCGCCCACCCTCCTGCTGTGAAGAGGTTAAGGCCACGCTCCCCGAAGTGACTGCCTGAGCTGATTATTTTAATCAGGGGGATTAGGGCCATGGCCAACAGGGAAGGCAGCGCCTGAGCAGAGCTGTGCCCTCCCGTAGCTGAGGGATCCCCTGCCCTGCAGCCAGCGGGGCAGGGGGGCCAGGGGGTGCCAGGGAAAACACCTGGCAAGGAAGGGAAGGCAGCCGGGTCAGGGGGTCAACCCAAACCTACCTGCATTCACAATGCTGTGGGATTTACACTGGTGGGATTTAGGGAGGCAATGTCTGCCTCAGTTTCCCCATCCACCCCCGGGATGCCCGTGGTGCAAAGCGCTGCCTCGGCTGAGCCGGTGCCTGAGCCGTGTGGGTCCTGANGCCGCCCCCCCCCCCCTTCTGCCGGGCACTGGGGGGGTACAGGGGGCTCCCACCTGGCTAACCCCTGGCACGGCAGGCAGCCCGCCAGTGAATGGAGGCTGGGCCCCGTTTTCTCTGGGCAGAGCAGCCTCGTCGTCACTGTTAAACCACGTCTAATCCCTGTTATTTTTTCCTAATCCCCCTCCCCGCTGCGGGGCCGCAGGGCCTTTGTCCCCAGACAGGAGCTCGAGCTGAGCCCACGGCATGAGCAGGCCAAGCAGCTGCTGCAGCGTGCCCGCATGAAGGCTCGGACGAACCCCCTCCGCGCCAGCCACGACATCCTCCTCCTCACCGCTGCCGCCGTCCCGCGCCCCAGGTCAGTGCCAGCCCCGTGGGCCGCATCCTGCCGCCCGCCCGCTCCCCGTCCCCTGCCGCCATGGTGCTCCCAGGGGTGCATTGGGATTTGGTCCATGTGCAAAGCGTGCAAGTGTGCGTGCGGGCACAGGCATGTGTGCAGAGCATGCACCCACGTATGCAGAGCCAGGGTCTGACCTGCTGCATGCATGTGTGCAGCCTCGTACCCTCGTGTGAGCAGCTCTCTGCTCACAGGAGCAGCCCCCTGCCCGGGTATGTGTGAAGTCTTTGCAACATAATATTGGGGGGGGGGTGGTTGTGGCGTTAATTGTGTTTTATGGTAATGCGGAGGCATTAACGGTGTGTGGTCCTGGCTGGCTGGGAGGATTGCATTTCCTAGCTGATGGGGAGCACCTCTCCAGGGGAGGCTGGGTGCTGGAAGGCTGTACCAAAGCCGCGGCTCGCCGTGTGTGCCAGGTCGTGCAATTTGGTGTTCCCAGCCTGATTAACTCATACTTTGGTGCTGGGGAAAGGCAATGGAGGTCAGGCTGTGGTAGCGGGGTATCGCCGCAGCCTCTCACGATTTCGGCTTCAGGCAGCCCGGGCAGAGGGCTGGAGGGGAGCAGGGCTGTACGCCGTGGTGGAGCATCAGGTGGACTTTCCTCCTGTCCCAACTTCTGCACTGGATTTTCCCTCTCCTGCCCTGCTTTTCCGAGGGAGCCGAGCAGCCCTCGCAGCTCATCTGTGTCCATTTGTCTGTCCCCCATGTCAGGGAGCCCAGCGGGAGGCCGAGCATCACCCCGCGGGACGGCGGGAGTCTGAGCGACTCGTCGAGCGGGGACTCGAGCTGTGGGCGGCCGCGGCGGCCCCGGGGACCCTCTCCGTCCCGCGTCCGCTTCGAGGACGAGTCGGCCCGCGACGCCGAGGTGCGGTACCTGGAGCGGCTGCAGCTGCGGCACCGGCGGGCACTGGGCTCGGTGCTCTCCTCGCCGGAGGTGGCTGGCAGCGGGCAGGTGGGGGACGGGGACAGCCAGCCCAAAGCCCAGAGCGGCGACCTCGTGGTCGGGGGCAAGTGCAGCACCTGCGGCTCCTTCCTCGGTGCTGTGGCCGCTGGCCCGGGCACGGACACGCCGGCAGCCACCAACGTAGCTGAAAGTAGCTCTGCAGCACAAGGAAGCATCCCAGGGGATAGCGGGGGGTCAAGCGCCGCTCGGCCGGAGCCCAAAACCAGGGCTCTGGGCCCCCGGGGGTCCCCACTGTGGATCCTCCCCTCCCGGCAGCGCATCCACACCGAGAAGATCAAGGAGACGTACATTGGGGACATCACCTACATCGACGAGGTGGACTCGGCCCTGGAGAGCACCGACACTTCCGACAGCTGCCGGACGGACAGCGAGGAGGCAGGACCCCGCAGCCCCCACCCGCGGGGGCACCGGGACCCCCGGGCTCGTGGGCACAGAGCCCCCCGTGCCACCCCGCAGCCAGAGGCGAGGGCTGGGAAGGGGACGTGTGTAGCCAGCGGTGGCTCCCGTGCAGGGGAGGGGGGCTTGGGTGGTGCCACAAGCCAGACAGGGGCTGTTTGCCCCCCACTGCTGGGGACAGCCGGCAGCTGTGAGGACGGGGACCCCCACCAGCATTTCGGGGGCAGCAAGGTAGTGGGAAACACCGCTCATCCCCCGCAGCAGCTCAGCGAGCCCCTGGACTCCTCCTTGCAGCCGATGGCCAGCACCCCCATGCTGGGCACTCACCTCCCCGCTCCCCCTCCCACCAAAAAGGCCTGCTCCCAGGTGCCTTGCAGGAAAGCCCTCTTCTCCAGTGGCAGCCGCCGGGCATTGAGCCAAGGAGCCCGGGGCCCAGAGCCTGATGGTGGGAGCCCTGCACCCCCCCAGCCCGGTGGCATGGTGGGGCCAGAGGAGCGGCGGTGTCCCTGCAGCCCCAGGTGGCTCCCGGGGAGCCCCCTCCGTGCCTTGTCCACCAACAACTGCAACAACACCCATGGGCAGGACCCCCTGGGGTCGGGCACAGGTAAGAGATCCGCACACAGGGGTGCCCGGGGTGGGGGGGGCTGTCCCTAATGAAGCGGGGATGTGACTGTCTTGCTGCAGTTACAGGGGCACCGTCGCTCCCCACTGCTGGCCCTGCACCCCAGGAGGCTGCTCATCCCCCCGGGCAAGCTGCCGGGACAGCTGGAGTGCAGCAGCAGCGGCACCCGGCCGGGAGCATGGCACACGGGTGAGTGCGAGCAAGGGGCCGCCGGCATCCTGCACTTTGCGGTGGGAGCTGCATCTCTGAGCATCCCCCGTGAGGCTTGCCGGTGGGACTCTTACCTTTTGGCACCAAAAACTTCCCAGAAACCACAATATGGGGGTGACAGTTTTGCACATGTGTTCAAGTGGGTTTGGGGGAGCTGCGTTGCACCCCGCATCTGGTTCCGCCAAGAGTGTTGCAGTAAGTGTGATGGTGGGCGACCTTGGAGGTGTTTAGTTCAGTGCCAGGTCTCCCCTTTTGGGGAAAAGCAGCTGCTAAATGCCCCAGGGCTGCCTTGAGGCTCGGCAAACAGGAACCCGCTGGACCTGTGCCCAGGCGCAGCATATTGCAACCTGGCAGGAAGGTTCGGAGGTGGCGCTGAGTCTTTCAAGCCCCTTGGTGGGATGCGATCACTTTAGGCAGAGAGCAGGGGAGGTCTGAAAGGTGTTAAACCCCTGAAATTATGGGGAAAACAGGTAGGGAGCCCTTCAGCTTGCTTTGGCTCGTGAAGCCGTCCCTTGCACATGCTGGGTTACTGCTGCAGGGAGGCAGCTGCACCCCGATCTCACCGTGCTGCAACTCTCGAGGCTGTGAGGCGCGGGTGCAAGATGCACCCCCAGCCCTGAGGCAGCTGCCGGTCTTGTTTCCCCCTGCCCAGGCCCATGGTGGATGACCATCGTTCCTCTCCATCCAGGGAGCCAGGGCGGTCAGCGAGCCGCAAGGGCAGCAGCGCTTCGGCGTCGGGGCTGAAGAAGCTCCTGTGCAGCCTGAGCCAGAGCACCAAGCAGCGCCTGGGCCGCTTCCGCTGCTACAGCATGGAGCAGCTCCCGGCCCCTGGCAGCGCTCCCCCAGATGGTCCTGGCATGAAGAAGTCGCCTTCTCTGCAGTCCCTGCGGCTGGTGAGCCGAAACGTACCCCTCCGCAAGGGGACCGGGGGGGGTGCCACAGGAGGAGGGGTGCTGGGCTGGGGTGAAGCATTCCTGAGCATCGCTTTATGGCGCCAGCGGTCCTGGGGAGGGGTGTGTGGGGGTATGTGCCAGCCCAAAGCTGCCGGGTTTGAAAAGCCTGGAGCCAAATGGGGACTGGAAGGGGGAAGGAGGGAGT
>VYZV01017202.1:421736-448322 GCA_013401275.1 Pandion haliaetus | reverse complement strand
CGGCCGCGGCGCTGTTGCTGCGGCTGCAGCTGCTGCTGCTGCGCGGTGGCGGCGGGGGGAGGCGAGGCGAACCGAGCGGACTGCGCCACCGCCGGGGCAGCGACGCCCCCGCCGTCCCACTGCCCCCGGAAGCGGAGCGCCGGCGAGCGGGGCCAGGCGGGTTCCCCGGTGAAGAAGCCCCGTCGCGAGGTGGAGGAGCCGCCGCCGGGCGAGCAGGAGGACATGGAGACGGGCAACGTGGCCAGCCTCATCAGCATCTTCGGCTCCAGCTTCTCGGGACTGCTCAGCAAGGAGCCCAAGAGCCGGCGGCGGGCGCCCCTTGACGGCGGCGAGGCGGCGGCGACGTCGCCCGCCGAGGCGGCGGCCGAGCCGGGACAGATCTGCTGCGACGAGCCGGTGCTGCGGACCCTCAACCCCTGGAGCACGGCCATCGTGGCCTTCTGACGCGCCGGCCGTGGGCCGCAGAGACTCGCCCTCCGTCGCGGGGAGGGAGGGCCCGGCGGACGGACGGGCAGCCCGACCGAGAGGTGACACCCACCGCCCTCCTCCCGTACCCCCGGCACGGCGGAGGAGGGCGACTGCCGCAGCGGGCAGCGCCGCGGGGCTCCGGCGCGTCCCGGCGCCCTGCCCCGCAGGACGGGAAGGACCGCGGGGCAGCAGCAGCAGCACTTCCCCCCTCCCCCCCGCCGCCGGCACCCCGGGTGCCGTCTGCCAGCACCCGCCCTGGGAGCGGGCCCGGCCCTGCCCTCCCGGAGTTCCCCTTCCCGGCCGGGCCGCCGCCCGGGGGAGGCTCCCCGGCTGCCGCCGACACCGGGGGCACTCCCGCTGGGTAGTATTTTAAGCTTGGAAAGTATTAAGTTTATTAAATAAAAGTTTCTATTTTGGAAAGGTTTAGGTCAGAACTATTACATGGTGCTTTTTAAAAGTGTTTATTGAGAGAAACGAAGTTTACAGATGCTCTGACGGAAAGTTCTTGAGCCTGTTTGTTAGGCTTGGTAACTCCCAGCCTTTGTTGTATAAAGGCTTGGGACTCCCGTAGGGATTTTTGTACAGTGTTCTCCTTCAGTGATGTATCTTGTTTTGTATAAAATGTAATTCTACGTGTACAACACGTATTAAATATTTTCAACTCTACAAGCCTAGTAGTCTGTGTTTGTGTCCCTGCGTGGCTCGGGCTGGGGAGGAGGGCTGCGGGGACGGGGCAGGCAGCAGCCAGGGTGTGGTTGCTGCATGTCTGTGGCTAGATCCACCCTGCCTCGCCAGAGGCTGGGGCTGGGTTGGAGTCCAGCTCCTCTGGCAGCCAGGGAAGAAAGGGAAGTTCTGTCAGGACGACTGGGCTCCTTCCCAGGATCTTCCAGGTGCTCCCGCGGCTCCTCTGGCTGCAGCCTCTTCCCAGGGCTGGAGCTGCCATGTCATCTGAGGTCTTACTCAAAGTACCTAATGTGCGGAGTCACTTTGTCTGTTCGCGGAAAGAGGTTGCTAAATCCCAGAAGAGCAGCTGCACGCAGTCCAGCCCCACGCTGCGTAGAGGCCGGTGGCATGGTCAGGCTGGGGGCTGGCCTCTGGCTTCGCCTGCTTAAAGGTCTGGGCTGGGGGTGTGCAGGCAGATCCTTCTGGACACAGGCTGTGCTCAGGGCCAGCTGCTGCTCTGCCAGAGATATTTTTCGGTGCCTCTTCTTTGCTGTTACTTGCGGAATAGTTAAAATGATTAATATCGGGGCTTTTTTTTTTTTCTTTATCAGTAAAACTATAACTGGGTTAAAGTTCTTGCTCTTAGGGGCGGGGAGAAAAGTTTGGCCTCCGCTTCACAGCGATTGTGGAGTGCCCCGTGGGTTTGTAATTAGACTGAATGGGGGAATTTTTTTTTCCTCCTTGCTGGGAGATTCACTAGAGGCTTCTCTGCTCCTCATTAATGAACTTAAACTGAGGTTTGCATCTCTGATGAGTCAAGGAGGACGTTTGTGCCCTGTGAAATGCAGCCGGGGGTATCTGGCTGAACCTCAGGGGCCTAGCTTGGCTGGGAGGTGAGCGATGACCAGCGTGAAGCTTTCCGCTCTCTGCTTTCTCTGGTGTGGCTGGAATAGGCACTGCATGGGGAGGCAGTGCTGGTCCTTACTGGGGGCACTGGGCTGGCAGGCTGGGGTTTTTAGGCCTTGTTTCTGTGAGAGCTGGAGGCATTGGGCTTGCACCTCCTGCAGCACTAGGAAGGTAATGAGGGGAGGACTTGCAATGGGGGAGAAGCTGCCTGGTTTGGGGCTGCTTAGAGGGAGCTGTGCTACTCTGTGTACAAGTTACTAGCTCCCTATTCTAACATAGAGGCGAAAGTCTGACCGTTTTAATTTTCTTGATAATTGCACTTAATGGTGACATACAATTTTGCTCTGGTAGACAACACCAAGGAAACTGCGTGTGATGAGACATTTCTGTCTGCTTGATGACCTTTGGGAGGTGACAGGAAGGGCCTGGCCCTGCTTCATTTGTACAAGCGCTTTCCAGGAGAACCCTACAGTCCAATGGCGTGGCTGTCAGATGGGAGACACAGTTGCTTTCAGACCTCTCCAGTAAGAGGAGAGCATTGGGAGGAGGAGGCTGGCTACGAAGAACTTTTCCCCCAGCTCTCCTGCTCCCTTGCAGAACGCCCTGCTCTGAGGGCACAGGTTGCTCGTGTGAGTCAGAAGCTGGGCTGGGGGATGAAAGTGGCCTTTTGCTCCCGTACAAGCATGGCTTCCTTCCCAAGGCCTGGGGGACGGGTTTTGATCCCGCTCCTTGTCCGCCAACAGCATCTCCGTGGAAGCAGATGGTTTTGCCCAGGGCTTGCAGTCAGCTCCTGAGTGCCAAAATGGGATGGGGGCACTCCTGCTCTGGGCTGCCACGGAGTTGATCAGGGGCGTCTTGGTGTATCTAAAGGTTTTCCAGGCACCCAACTGCTGGAAGCCCAACATCCCTGTGCAGACAAGACCCAACCTCCCTTTGGCACAGATCACCAGCAGCACTCTTACCTGTTCTATCTTCCAGAGAGGAGTTGTGCAACACCTTAATTGCTGTTGGCCTCTGAAAACACGGCAAAGACGACCCAGAGATGTCAATGCAGTTCCCTTTGGCTGGTGTGGCCTCTCTGCAGAGCTATCTGAGCGTGAGCAAGTTCTTGCTTACCAGCTGATAACCGTGGTGCCGTGTCCCCGAAAGACCCGGTCCAGCTCCCTTGGCTGTCGGAGCCGTCTCTGCTGCACCAATGTGCACTTTGCTTGTTCCCGTGGCTGTGTTTTTATAACATGTGGGGTTTGCTCCCTGGGATGTGCGTGTCCCTGGGGAGCCGCAGGCTGCTGCTGTGAGGGGGCCGGAAAGAATAACTGAGACAAGATAGCTGCTGGTGAGCTTTGGCTCGTTACAGAGGGGTCTGCACCTCCACTGGAGAATGAGTCTCAAATTGAAAAAGACCCATAATGACAATCCTGTGTTACTTTTGCAGTCAACTTTTCTGTTCTTTGGGTTTTTTTTCCTCCCCCAGTGTCTTTCTTTTATTCCTATAATCACTTTTACCTAAACGGGGTCTGTTTTCCCTAATTCATCTGTTGTGTCAAGCTGCTTCGATCCCTGGACTTTTCCTTCTGCTCATGGTGCTGCCTTTAAATTGCCGCAGAGGTGAGGGCGACAGGATGGGACAGCAGAGCAAGGAAGGGGGAAAAGCTCGAGGAGAGGCTAATGACCCAAACCCGCTGCCCAGGCCAATGCCAACAGAGGGAAGAGAAGTGTGTAAGTAAGCCAGATAAAAATAAAAACTTCCATCACTTGGAAGACAGGGTGACTCCTATGGAAACTACCTCATGGGGTTGAGGAGGGTATGACTTAATGGCAAGATGGCAGGATCCTTACCTTCCTATAATAGCAACGAGCTGTTGGAGATGCTCGCCAGGGCTGCTGCCTTCCCTCCTCCCCAGCTCAGATTAGATTCCCTGAGAGCCTGGGAGAGGAGAGGTGCTGGGAAAATCCCTTAGTGAAGCCAGAGGGTGGGAGAGATGCCAGCGGAGGGAGTGGGGAGTGTGGTGATTCTCAGGGAGGAGGGCGAGCGGAAGGCTTTCACTTTCCTCCTGCTGTAATTGGCAAGGAGCGATCGCTGGTTGCAGCTCCGGGCGGATGAGCTGTGGCTCACATCAGGAATACCTTCTGGAGAGAGGGAATTATTTAAAACTGGCTTTTGCCAATAAGGGAGTGTTAATGGTGAGAATCATCTCGGCCTTTAAAGGGGTGGACGTACGTCTGGCCCGGGACAGGTGCCAGCCAGAGGCTGGAGGAAGCCCACGGGGCTGGGAGGCGATGGGCAGCAAGGGGCTGGGACTCACAGAAGGCTCCGGATTTCACTCCAGATGCTTTTGCTCCGTCCTGGCCTGATGCGACCCGGCTTTACCCGCCCGTCCCTCCTCTCCTGGGGCAGGGGAAGGGGAGGAAAGCGCTGCACACTCATTGCTACAGCATCCTGTGTCAGCGCTCAGGAATCCGGCGAGCTGCTGGGAGGGAGGAGAGGGAGGCAGGCCAGTGCCACGGGGCTGCATGCCTGCTGGGGCCTCTCCCTGCCTGGGGAGCTGTGGGGAGCTGTGGGGGACCAGAGCTGCCCTGGAGGGGAGGGGAGATGCTTTTGCCAAGGGCTAAAACCAAGGGCAGGGTTTTTGGGGGGAGGGAGGGGTGCAGAAGTACTGTGGTGCAGTACTTCTTGCTTAAATGATGGCTCGAAAGGCTGGGTAGAGGCATGTCTGGATCCCCCCACCCCAGCCCTCACGCCGCGGCGGGGCTTGCATCTGTCTCCAATGTACTGTGCTTGCTGGCGATGCTCTGCCAATATATATTCAGGGTGGGCGGAGGGAGCCCCCTCCCTGGTCCCCAGCAGGCTGGGGGGTGCTTGCAGGGGAGCGGGGGCTTGTCCCCGCCGCTCTCCCCGGACAGGGACAGGCTCGGTGTTTGCCTGGGCAGGGTGCTCCCAGCCCGGGAGGAGCTGCGCAGGGGGAGAGGGACGGCGGCGAAGCTTGCTGGCAGGGCTGAGCCCACTGGCGAGGCTTGCAGAAAACCCCAGGGCTTCTTCCAAGGAGCATCCAACTGCCTTTGTGAGGCTGGAGGGGGTCAGAGAGAGGGGTCAGCACTGGGAGGGGATGGCTGGTGCGGGGAGAAGCTGTCTGGAAGGTGCCTGGAGCTGCCTTGGCACAGAGGGACCCCAATGGAGGAGAGCTATTCCAGGCCAGCGTGAGTCCCGGAGGCAGGGTCAGGGCCAGGCGAGTGCCAGGATGCGGTGACAAACACAAACAACTCTGTTCTCCTGCTCTTCTGGTTGTGATTTCTGCTCCTGACATGCAAACCCTGCAGGGCCCCCCCTCCCCTCCTTCTCCCCAGCTGGGTGAGGGCTGGCCTGACCACGGTAATGAAATGCAGAGCTGCTTGGGAGAGCAGCAGGGGAAAAGGCTCTGTTTGAGGTTTTGTGCCTCTGGTTTCCTCTGGCCCTCTCTCCCAGCGGGGTGATTTATTGGTGATGGAGCCTGGGGAGAGGGGGAGGGAAGGGCTTGGAGCTGCAGGCAAATAGTCAGTCATCATGTATTTCCCAAGCATTCGCATGAGGTAGAGAGGAAAACTGGACTAGAGGAAGGTAAACTGCCTGGGCAGGGCCCATAGGGCATCATTTACTGGAGCAGAGCTCTCCTGAGCTTGTTCCAGTTGCTCCAAGGCGGTGTTGAGCTCTTTGCACACCGAAGGACTGGCTTTGTGGTAGATGTGCTCCCCCTCCATCCCCATTTCCCACCCTCCCTCCATCCCAGTTTCCCTGCCAGGCAGGCAGGTGGGTGCTGAGACCTGCCTGCGGGCAGCTGCTCCGCAACCGGCTCTTCTGATCCAGCCCAGCCTGCAGGGCTTGCTTCTCTGGTGCAGGCGAGGGGGATGGTTCGTCTTTTTTCCCTTTCCTGCGGTCGCAGCCCAGGAAGCCAGCCAGGCCTTTCCCAGGCCAGTGGAGAAGTGGAGGTACCGGGTGCCGCTGACCTGCTTTTGGGCACCAGCATAGTGCAGCTGCACTGCTGGAAGCACTGCTAGGCTGCAACCTGCCTGGCTGCAGATGCACTTTCCCTTAAGCCAGGCTTTAGGCTCTGCTGCGTTGCTCCAGCACCACCAGCAGCGAGATCTACCTCCTGTGTGGCATGCTCCAGTGTGCCGCCACGTTGCAGGGTGACCTCCTGCTCGGGAGAAGCAGGCAGGCCTGTCTGTTGTTCACGCTCACTGCTCTGGTTGGGAACGTGTGTGGCTTCCTAGGGGGAAGGTCTCCTCCTCCTCCTCCTCCCTCGCCTCTGCTGACAGCATGTGACCTCAGCTGTCATCCCTGGTGGTGCAGGGGATTAATCTGAGCCTCAGGACAGGTTGAGGCATGTCCAAGGCAGAGGAGAGCTTCATGCGTACAGACACAGAGGAAGGAACAAAAAACAATTCCCAGGGAAATATTTTCCTGCTGCTTTTCCTGGCAGCGAGCAGAGCAGGAGGAAAAGACCTCATTATAAATTGCTTGCAGGAGACTCGAGCTCCGGATCCGTTTTCCCTTGGCCTCCAGCACCCCATGAAGCTCAGTCTCCCACCCCAGACCCACACAGGGAAAGCCGCAAAGGGTGCTCGCTCCCCAGCCTTCCGCTCAGCATCCCCGGGCTCCGCTCAGCATCCCCGGGCTCTGCTCAGCCGAAGCATCGCCTCCGACACCCACTGCCTGCCAAGCTCCGGGGTGCACAGAGCCAACTCTGAGCATTTAAAAAAGCAAGCGGAACCTCCCCACCCCGGAGCAGCAAGACAGGGGCTGCCGGTGGACTCTGCTCTTTGCCTGCTCCAGCCTCGGCCGTCCTCCTCCTCCTCCTGCTCCTGTTTGCTTTGGCAAGTCCTGGGCTTCACCCTGCCAGCAGAGCCCTGCGGCTCTGGGTCAGGCGGAGTGGGAGGGGAAGCCGGAGGCACAGGGCAGGGAGGGTGCCTGTGGGAAAAGAAGAACAGGGAGGGAAATGGAGAAGTAGCTGGCCAGCTGGGCGGATGGGGCACGCTGGCCCTGCCATGAAGGGCAGGAAGGACGTGGCTCGCTTGGAAATCTGGAGGGTGGGCTGGGAAAGGCAGGAAAGGGGAGTGAGGGCAGGAAGGAGGGAGTGTGTCCTGAGTGGGGTGCAGAGGTGGGGGCCCCAGTACCACACCAGGTTTGGTCTGTGGGAGTCTGCTCCCCTTGCCCTGGGGCTGAAGGGGTCTGGCATGCTGTGGTGCTCTGCTCTCCTCTCCTCCAGGAGCAAACAGAAAGATGCAAGCAGCATGGCGCAGGCAGCCAGGCAGCAGTGGCTTCCCCTGTGCCATCCCTTGCGGAGCTGGGGTCCCAGCCAGACCATGGCTGGAGCATCACTAGAAAAGAGGGGGAGGAAGCAGCTGTTTCGACAGCAGGAGGCAAAAAAATCTCCGCTGGCCACGTCCCGCTTGGTTCCCCAGGTTTCCTGCTGCAAACCCAGGCACTGAGCAGCACAGGCGGGTGGGTTTTGCCAGCGCACACGGTCCTCCACCCCAGCTCCCTCCATCCTGTGGTGTGCCAGGGGTGGTGGGAGCATGAGGTGATGGAAGGACCAAGCCAGGAGCTAGGGCAGGAGGCAGGTTTGCCCCTGCGGCGTAGTGCTACGGGTACCGAGCATCCCTGCCTGGCGTGGCTGGGCGGAGGGGAGCCGCGGGAGCAGCGCAGTGTTGTGTCTCCATGGCAATGGGGCTGCTATTTTTCAAGGTGGGAGGAATTTATGTGTTTTTTCACCCGACACCGGCCCAGGGCAGCGTTTTATGGGAGCCGGAGCACAACATCAACAAGCAGCTGCAGTCCTGTGGGGATGGGGTACATGCGAGGGGCAATGGGCCACCCTCAGCTCTCTGGGGAGAGGGCAAAACCCCCAGACCCCGATCTCATCCCAGACCCAGGGCTAAGCGCATTGGCAGCCCCCAGGGCAAGGGTGCAGGATGGGCAGGGGAGGGCAGAGGCCACTTAGGCAGCTGGCCGCTGCCCGTTTGCAGCCCTGCTTAGTCCGGGGGGAATATTTGATCCCGTGAGCCCTTGGCACGGTTGAGAGGTTGGGAGGAGCCACATCCAGAGGAAGGCATGGCTCCCGTGGGAAGGCAGGAGGGACAGAAGGATGGACAGGGGAGGGAACCAGGGCTTTTCTTCCCTCCTCTGTGACGCAGTGAAGCTGGCCAGGGAGAGTTTGCAAAACGCTCGCTGGTGTTTTCAAGATGGGATTTACCCTGTGCGGGGCTGGCGAGGCCATGCTCCTGTTCCGGGCTTCGGCACTTGGCAAGGGCCGGTGGCAGCACCCATCGGCAAACAGCCCATGCCACTTGCTTAATTGCTGTGAGCGGCGAGTGGCCCTGCTTTTGTATTAATGGAAAGCAAAATGTCAGAGGGACGTAAACACCAGCTGGAGGGAGCTGGCTAAAAGCCCCACTGGATATTCATGGTATCATTCACCCATCCTTTCTCAGAGCACAGCTCTGTCTCTAAAGGGTAGCACTGGTGAGCCCCTTGCAGGGCAAATTTCTCCCTGCCCTAGCCTTGCTGAGGTTTTCCAGGGAGAATTGATTCATTTTGTTTTCAAGAGCCAATTTGCAAGGAGGTGGCCAGGGCCGCGCATGCCTACCGCTCGACCTTGTCCCCCTTTGGCCTGGGCAGTGCCCCATGCGCTTTGGGCTCGCCTCCCTGGAAAGGGCAGTGGAGCGAGTGTTTGCCTTCAGCTTAGGAAAGTGTGACGTGATGTCCCTGGTCGGTGGCCACGCAGGCAGAGACCGGCCGCTCTGGGTTTGGAGCAGTGGCACGGGGCTGACAGGCACTGGGAGAGCACCAGGAGATGCTTTCCTGGGGGGTAGTCATATCTGAGCAGGAGGGAGGGCTGTTAAAAATAAACAGGGTGACAAGTGGCGGGAGGAAGGAGCCACCTCGCGCATCCCCACAGGCCCTCCCTGGGGAGCGGGGGAGCAGCTGTAAGGTGGTGTGTGTCGTCTGGTGAGCCAAGCACGGAGCTGGCAATGGAGCTGGGCTCTGATCCCAACCCTGCCATGGAGGTAAGGTCGGTCCCATCCCAGGTCAGCCCAGGGCCTTGCACCCCTGGTCATAGCCTCACAGTGGAAGCTCAGTGGTCCCGGTG
The DNA here is from genome assembly GCA_013401275.1 of Pandion haliaetus. Taxonomy (NCBI): domain Eukaryota; kingdom Metazoa; phylum Chordata; class Aves; order Accipitriformes; family Pandionidae; genus Pandion; species Pandion haliaetus. The sequence continues at coordinate 439,161 of VYZV01017202.1, read as the reverse complement.
ATGGATGTGTGCTGGAAAAATGTCACCTTCACAGGCTGGCAAAAAAAAAAAAGGAGGAAAAGTGTTACTGTTTTCAAGGCACCTTCTGGCTTTTCCTGGCACAGATGGGTGCTTGGGGAGCGCTGGTGATGCCACGGCAGAGCTCAGTGCCATCCTGGTGGCCAGGACCCTCCAGCAGCACTTGCTGGGTGGGGATGCTGCACTTTCCCATGTCCCATGTTGGGATGTGGTGGTCGCCTTCTGCCAGATGGCCTTGGTGACGGGCATGGGGTGGACTGCTGGCGGAGGATGGGCAAATACAACTCCGGTCCATGCTGCAGGACAGGCACACACTGCCAGAGATGAGGTGTCAGGTTGTGAAGTGGTTTGGGTCCCCCCATGCCACCACCACCAGCTTGGAGGCTGGTGGCAGGGCAGCTCGACTTCCCGGGGGACAGCTGGAGCTGGGAGCCGGCACCATTTTGCACCCATGGCAGCATGACCCCCCACTCTCTGGAGCTGCACAGGTCCCAGTGCTGTAGCTGGGCAGAGCTGGCCATGTCCTGTCCTTGCAGAGCTTTCCAGGTGGGGAGAAGCTCCCGACTACTGGGAGGAGGTGGGGAGGGTGGCTGCATGCCCAGCCGTGGCTTGCTCCGGTGCTCTTTTCAGAGTGCAGCTTGGAGAGGGGGAAGCAGCTGGCATGCAAAAGCAGCCGCTGTGTCCCCCTGCGGCTCCCTGCCTGCCCAGTCACACGTCGCTTCTTGTTAGATCAGGGGTGTAGGAGGCTGGAAGTGACCTTGAAAGACAGCGTGCCCCTCCAGCCCTCAAGCGAGCCTGGAGATCGCCTGGCAAGGGATGGGCCAGGCTTCACCCTCGCGGGACTCAAACCCCGTGAGATTAAGGGGCTGCCCTACCCCAAACTCCACTGCTTTGGGGACGTGGTTGATGTTCAGGGACCTGCTCCTGGGAGGTCTCTAGTTATGGCGGTGCTAACCAAAACCAGCCGCATCAATGCATGTGTTCAAATGAGGGGTTTTTATGTCTGTAAGGGCTGGTGAGGCAAGGTGCAATGTGCTGCTGTCATTTACCAGAGCTGGTGGCCTGTGACTTGTCCCTACAAGTACCTACACCATGATTCACATCACCTGCTAAAGACCAGAAGGAGTGCATGTGGAAATTGGAAATCAGGGTGATTTCTTTCAGTTGTGCTGGGGCAGAAGATTCATCCTCCTCTCTCCAGCTCTTCCTCTGCCCTACAAGTTCCCATGGTGGCAGCCCAGCAGGCGCTTATCTCCGGGGATGCGTGCATGGGAATGAGGACACTGCCCCATCCATCATCAGATGTGCTTCAAAGAGCTGGGCTCTGGTGGGAGGAATTGCGGTTGACAGCCCTGTGCCTCCTGAAACACAGCAGCCAGCTTGTTTCGCAAGTGGGTGCATTAGTGCAAAAGGCTGCATCTGTGCTTTGCGGTTAGCTTTGGTGCCGGTGTCCCCTGGGAAAGTTGGGCTCAGCCCCCCCCCAGGAATGGCCAGCACACTGGGATGCAGCTCACCCAGGAAGGAGAGGCTTCAGAAAGAAAAAAAGGCGACTATTTCCAAAATAGGAATATCACCTTTGGGTGTAATCCTTGGTGACTCTGCCCCACTGCTGCCTGCTAAACCCTCGGTGAGAAGATGTGGGGAAAAGACACCACCTAACTGGAAGCAGGTTGTAAATGGAGCTCCTCTTATTTCTTTTCCTTGTACAGCAAAGCCCTCTCGTGGAGGTCGGCAGTAGCTTGCCAGAGAAAAGCTGGCTGCTGCGATATGTGCAGCTTCTTCCCAGAGAGACCCAGTCCTTTCCCTGGGACACTGCCGCCTGGGGTCCCACAGGCAGCTGTTAACAGGGCTGTCCCATGGCCCCAGCCTGGGAGTATGTGGGACAGACCTGAATCTGCCATTGCACCCCTGAAGTGCCTGTCTGCACGTCAGCTTTGCCTCTCTGTGTTTCATCTCGTGGGGATTCTCAGGTTTTTCCAGGGAGCTGCTGAACCTGCTCTCCTGGCTCTGATAGGAGACGCTCGGCATCCCATGGCATCCCCATCCCTCAATCTGTGCCTTAGAAAATGGGAATGGTTGCGACTTTGGCTTTTCTTATGGGCCACCACAAGACACCCCCAGTCTGTAGCATCTGTCACTGGGATCTGGGATGCTGGCGTGGGGCAGCGTGTGCTTGCTCCTGGGCTGGTGCTGCCTGGGTCTGCTCCAGACCCTGTGTGCATTGTGCCAATGACACGGCAGATAATTCCCTGGGGCTGACAGTGGACGGTGTCAGCCTACTTTTCTTCTGGAGGTGTAAGGCTCCTTGAGAGACCTGCCACAGCAGCAAGTAGCTTTGTGTTACTCGGCATGCCCTGGCAAGACCCCTGTCCTGTCCTCTGGCCCTGGCTGCTGAGCCATCGCTATCCTAAGGTGACACCTTATTTAGTGCAGTCTATCTCGGATCACCTGGGAGCATCACAGTTAACAGTGGCACATGTCCCCTGGGCTGCCCACACCAGGTGTGAGCAATATCCCATCACTCAGCATCTCTGCTCCTTTGCCCAGCGTGGGTAACCTGCTTGCAAAAAAGCTATTTTCCCCAACATGTACAGCCTCTTTGGCTCTTTAAATCCAGCAGAGACGAGCTATTGCTTCACCTGCAAAGCTGGCTAGCTGATGGCAGGGTCCTGAATGGCCTCACCTGGGCTTTCTACCCACACCCTATACCAAAGACTATATTTAAGCCGAGCCTAGGGCTCTTAGTTTCTAGCTGGTTTGTCTGGGGGTGCTGGGCTGTCCTGCTCATCTGAGGTTTCCCTTGGCCCTGCCTGCAGCCTTGTGCTTGAAGGCAGGGAGCATGGTCAGACTGAACCATCATCTACTGCCCTGCTTACAGCTGAGGACAAGGAGTTCAGGTAAGGTTTGAGCTGGCAAAGTGTACAGTATGGGGCTGGTGGGTTCTGTGCTGAGCCATGGGAGTCTTTCCCATGTGCTGTGCTGCTGGAGCTGTGGTCCTGTTAGTGCTGTGGCATGCGGCACTGATTGTAGAGCAGTGTCCTTTGCCCAGCTACATATAGCATTTAAGTGCCTGGAACAGCAAACAAGTAGCTCTAAGGGATTATTTGCATTTTATTTTGAGGCACCGTTTAATGGTCACCTTGCACGTATTGCTTTTTTGTGAGCCCCCAAGTCCTGGTTTAATTCTAGTCCGAGTAATTGCATCCTGCTGCCATCAAATGCCTCCCTCTGCCACAGTCCCTCCCTTGCTCTCCTGTAACCCCTGGAGAAGGGGGTATTTTCCACCTGGGAACCCCTTTGGTGCTGCTGGCAGCAGCTGGGTGCCCTTCCACCCCAATCCTGGCTCTGTTATGGCAGTGGGTGAGGGGTGCCCTTGTGCTTTGGGGCACCAATACCTCATGACTGCTAAAACCCATTGAATCCCCAGGAGCTGGGCTTTTTCTTTGCACTGTCCAAGTGCTCAAATCCCTTTGTCCTGACTGAGTTTAATTCCCTATGTTGGGTATGTTTAAGTAATTTTCTTGCACTTCTAGCTAAACAAGAATTGTTATGCCGTTGCATTTAAATTGTACAGTTGCCACCTCCTCGCCTGGGGGCTGATGGCAGGCTCTGTAAATATTTAGTGTTTCTGCTCAACTGACATCGGCCTTTTGGTTTCTTCAGCCCACCTTCTCTGCTGGTGCTTCGCATGCCGTGGCCTTGAGTGGGGTGTCAACAGGGGCTTGTTCCTTGGTCTCAGCAGGTGGCTCTGGCGGCTGACTTACACCTCATTGGGGGTGATGGGTAAAACATCACTGGTGCATCTGGGTGAAGACTGGGTGCATTTGTGTACCTGTGTGTGTGTGAGGAGCAAAGTGATCCATGGTCTTGCTGTAACAGTGAGCAAAAGCAGGTGATTTTTGCAGTTGGGTTCTTGGGTGAGGCTTTGGTGGTCTGGTGAGGTTGTTTCTGGTGGGCTGTGGAGGGGGAGCAGGGCTGTCCATGGGCTCCTGTGGAGCATCCCCTGAACCCACCACAGGCATTTTTTTTGCTCAGCTCCTGGATGTTGTGTGCCTGGTGATGTCCCCTCACCCTGTAGAGCTGGGATGTGTGTCCTCTGTGACCAAGCCGGCAGATGGGGCTCCTGCCTATGGTGAGCTGCTCCGGAGGAGGCTGGAGAGCTGGGCATCCCTGGGCAGGCAGTGCTGGTGGTGACCCAGGGCTTCTTACTGGCCCCGGTCCCTTGTAAAGGATTTTTGGTCCACTGCACAGGCTTTTTTTTGCCTCCTAATTATCTCACAACAGCTGAACTCAACATTTCCTCAAGGCTTTCCTTGCAGTGCTGAGCCTGGTCACACATATGGTTGGTTGGGGTGAAGGAGTGCTTGACCTCTGCTAAACTTCACCTCCCATTGCCTGGCCCCCTGTCTGAGCTGCTCCTAGCCATGCAGTGGGGAGGATCTGGGGCAAGAGGGTGTCTGGAGGACATTTTCCCCTTGGTGGGCTGAAGGTCCTCATGGTAGAGTTGCACTATGCAGGATTTATGCAGCAAGTTGTCAGGTTTCACTGCTGTTGGGTGGGTGTCTCCACCCTTGGCAGTGTCATTAGCCCTTTCTGCTGGGCTGGACTCTGAGCTCTGGGGAGGACCAAGTCAGAGGAGAGGCCTGCTGCTCTGTTAGGCAGGCTCTGCTCTGCCAGCACTGGGTTTGCTATCTGTTTGGCATCTTTTCCTTGCTCTTTTTTTGAAGTAAAGGTGGTCTGCAGCCAGGCGCTTTGGATGGAGCAGTGCAAGGTGTTGTCCTTGCTCCATGAAGACTTCAGGTCAGGAGGACCCTCTGGCTGAATGCTTGTGCCCCATGAAGTCCCCTCTGCTCCTGCTGTGCTTGAGCCCTTGTGCTGCTCTCCTGCCTGTAGCCATATGGGATGTCCCACCAGCAGGAGCCACCTGGCATCTTGCCTGGTATAAATGTACCCAAAGTCATCCGGTGCCATGCTCTGAGACCTGTCTCTTTGCAATCCAGGAGCCTGGCTGCTCCGGAGTCTCTCTGTTTCTCTCCCCTTGGACCCTGGCACCCCTCACCCCTTGCCAGCTGTTCCTCTGTGAGCACCCAGACACCGCATTAATTTTAATTGTTCAGCAACATCTCCTCCTTTGATCGATAAACTACCCTTTGCCACCTCCAAAGTAATAAAATAAAAACCTCATGGGCGTAGAATGAGTTGATTGAAATTAATGATTTTCTTGTTGTCTTACTCAAGCTGTAAAACAGTCTCTTCCAGCGGCTGTCACTCCTGGCTCTTTACTGCTCTTGTCCTGCTCTGCAGCTCCCCAGGGAGCGCTCTGCTCCAAGGGTCTTGATGTCTTGAGAAACAGGCTGGAGCATCTGGGTCAGGGACCTGGGGCCACCAGACAGCTGGGAGATGGTCGTTAGCATCATTGGCTGCCATGCTGTCTGGAAAGAGCTGCTGAACTCCGTTATCCTCTTGGAGAGGGATCAGGAGTGCTATATACCCCATCTTACATGCTTCTTGTTGGCTGGTGGAGGAGGCTAGGGGCAGGTCTCCTTGCCAGGTCCTCTCCTCCCTGGGCCATGCTGCTGGAGATTCCTTCTGTCATCAGCTTACCTGCTGGGTGCTTTCTGGGGTGGGGGAAGAGGAGGTCTGGGGGGGGTCTGACTGAGGCTGCTTTGCTATAAAATCACCAGTGACTCAGAGAGGATATGTGGGAATTACTTGGGCTTGGACTCTGATGTGAGATCTAAGCGGCTTCAGCTGGAAGCAGCAGGGTTCAGATACCCAAGCTGTGTGGAATGGTGGTAAGCAGGGGGACTCCTTGCTGCAGGGTGCTGTGGATGCTTAAAAAAAAAAAAAAAAAATCTGAGCTCAAGGTGTGGTAAAAGTCTGGAAAGAAAAGACTATGGAGGGCTAGTAAATGAAAATTAACCCCTTGCTGAGCCTGGGAGAGCATTTTGGGGAAGCATCACTGCATGCTTGCTCTGTTCTCATCCATGTCTCCAAGTATCTGCTGCTGGCCGTGGCAGGAGGTGGGGTGGTGGGTTAGATTTGGTCTGCACAGCCCAGCTGTCCTTCTGGGTCTGAGGATGTTGGATGTTCTGCCCATGCTGCTAGCATTGATTTTGATTTTGAGCTTGACAGGAGCTTGTCTTTGTGCTCTGCCACAATGTCTGCAGGCTCTGAGAGCTGGGAGGGTCATCAGAGGCGATGGCATTGCCCTGCACCAGGCTGAGGACTGTTGTGCTGATTCTGCAAGTTTAAGAAACAACTCATCCTTTTCCTTAGCTAGATGTGGGTTAAAGGCTCCTGGTGATGACAGCATGATTAGGCATAACAAAGGAGATTTATGCCTTTCTGAAGCCTAGGGGATGGGATGGAGAGAGCAATGGGCTTTGGGAGGCAGTGGGCCACTAGCCTATCTGGTTTTCCTCCTGAGCAATTCCCCTTGCTGGCAGCAGTTGCAGTGGATTTGAGCAGTCATTTTTCCCAGCTGCTGGGGATGACAGGCACTGCCTTGCATGGTGAACTCAGGGACTCCCTCCAAAAATATCTGGGAAGGTCTGCTTTCCTCATCCCTGGCAGTGCTCAGGGTCTGAGCTGGGACAGGCTGCTCATGGAGCTCCTCAGGAATGCCAAGTGGTGGCAGGCTTGGAGCTTGATGATCCTCCTGGAAATAAAAGGTGGCTGAGAGGGACTGAGGAGCTCTGCCAGCCCCCAAATGTGGGTCTGAGGGAAGGAGACCTGTGCAATAGGTCTCCCTGTTCTCAAGCTGCTGTTAGTTGTCCTCTGAGATGGTCAGTGTGGGGCTGTATGGCTGGGTATGTAAGCCAGCAGCAGTAGGTCTTAGCCAGGAAAGGCAACCCCTACCTCTTTATCCCAGCCCTGTGGAGAAAGGCTGCATTTAGCAATTTTCCTCCCTCCCTCTGTGCTCCCTAGCCATAAGTGAGCAGAAAGCTGCTGGAGCAGGAACCAGTTGCTCTGTGAGGGCAATTTTAGGTACTTTTTTCTGATGTTGCTTTTTTATGACATGTGGATATTTGGAGAACTTGTCCAAGTACTTGCCAGGGTGGCATCCCAGCCCACCAGTTAGCTGGAGAGCAGCCCTGTGCTGGGCATGGTCTCTGGTGGTGAGTGAAATCAAAAATGCATGTACTGGGAACACTGGTGTCAGACTGAGAGTGCAGTGTGCTGAGCAGGCTCCTCACCTGGGAGGCCCTGGCCGTTTCAGGATGCAGACCTCCTTGCTTGCAGGTATGATAAGGCTCACTTGCACTGCAGGGTGGTGGAAATGGCCTCAAAATGAGCATAACTATAAAGAAAGGTGGAAATAAAGGGCAAGGCTTGGTCTTTCCTTGTCCCAGTGGGGTTCATGTGCTGTAAGTGGACATCATGACCTTCCCTGGCTGGGAGGGACCCTGCTCCCAAGGCTTGTGGTCATGTCATGCCTGGGCCATGCCTGCTCATGGCCTGGCTCTTGGGGTGACTCATGATACCACGTGCAATTATTAGAGCACAGAAGAGTTGCTATGTCCCCTTGGTTTTGCTCTGTTCTGACAAAAGAGCACCCAGCCCATGCCCTTGGCAAGGACACCCAAGTCCCTGGGCAGCAGCTCCCTGGTGGACACCCCTGTGGAAAGCCAGCAGGGACGACCACCCTTGGGGATGGTTTTTTCCCCACCCCCAGCCAGCATGGATGCTCTTCACTGTGCTTGTCACTGTTGTTTTGTTTGCAGCTCCCTCGAGTCCTTGCTCTCAATTAGCTGTGTGATGATGAGTCCCACAGGTTAATTGCATATTGTATCTAAAAAACAAAAGAGAAGATCTGTCTGTTGTTCTAAACTCATTGTGCTTTGGTATGAATTCAGGGCTGTTGTTTTCATTGGATTTTGTTGCAATGGAGACAGCAGAACCACTCTGAGCTCCCTACCTCTCATCCCAGTCCCTGCTCTTTTCAATCCCACCATGGCTGGGAGCTCTGCAGCCACCTGATGCCCTGCTCTGCTCCTGTCCGCTGTGGAGCTGGGACACGAGTGGAATGGCAGTCCTAGCTAAAGTCGAGGCTTCCCCAAGCACCAGTTGAGCCCTGCTGGAGCTGATCCCACCGCAGCATTTCCCATGCAGCAGCTTGCAGAGCCCAGCGCTTGTGCTTTTGCTGCATGCTGCTCTGGGGACCTCTGCAGTGCTTTTGGTGATGGCACTGAGGCCTCGTCCATCTTCTCTCCAGGCAGCTGCAATAATACATGTAGAACCCAGCAATGTGTGTGTGTGAATCAATTGCTGCCTTGGCCGGAGGACTGTGGTCCTCTGTCAATGAGATATGTCATCTGCCCTTACGCTGCTCGCATACCTGGTTTGGGCTCTGTGGTTCCAGCCACAGCTATTGCTCTCGTTCCCCTACAACCACAGCTCTGGGCTCTTAATGCCACCAGATGCTTAGGCTGGTCTCTGGTGCTGAATTTTGGGTGCACTGATTGTGTGCCGTTTATTCCTGTTTTGTACTGCATGTCCTCATTGGTTTCTGATGGATGAATTCAGTTTATGGCTTAAGAGGCTGCTGATTTGGTTTTCTTAATCTCTTGTTGGGGGACTTTTGGGCTGAAGCAGTTGACAAATTCAGATAAAATGCAATATTCTGTATCTTTCTTGGAATTCTTGCTGTAAACTACCTGCATCTTGGGGAAATACTTCCAATGCAGAAGGCCTTCTGGTATATGTCTTGTGGGTTCTCTTAGGGACTTGTAAAATCCTACTATTGTGATTAAATCTGCTGTTGTTGCTGTAATGAAGCTGTCTGTTCTGCAGTTACTTGGACCTTTCTTAAGGATGGAGGTGATGCCTGCTATGACATGATCTTTTGGTGCTGTGGTGTGAACCCCCTTTGTAACTGGGAAGTTGGGTATTTTTTTGACATGGCTGTCTAGGGATCAGGGCAGAAATTATTTCACTTGGCACCTGAGGGATGGGAAGCCTGCAGACTGCCTCATGATGGGCATGGGAGGAGCGGGGGGAGCACATGTTTGGAGGGGTGGATGAAAATTCAGGTTGCATCAATTTAGTCTTCCTTGAGCTGACAAAACAGTTTTCCCTGTTAGAAAATTGCAATGCTTCAATGCTCAGCTGTCTCAGATGGCAAATCAAAGGTGATTATTCAGTATGGAAATTCTGAGTTGCATTTTGGAGTGTTCCCAGAGTTGAAAACCTTGCACTCCCAGATGCATTGGAGTGACCTGAAATGCTGGACCTGAGCAAGCACAGCCCAAAGCTGCATCTCCTCTGGCAGCAGTCTGTGTGAGGGAGGTTTACCTGGTGGCTTGTCCCTGCTCTTTGCCTGGGCAATGCTGTGGCAGAGAATTGCAGCTTCATTTGCCATCACAAACCTTTAGTGCCCTCATAGGTTTGTACTAAAGACCCACAGGCAGGTAACAAATATGGCCCTGGTGGTACCTAAGGCAGTATCTGCCATCCAGATGAGGAGGGATCTGTCTCTTCTGGGCTTCTGCACCCTTGGAGTGGTCTTGGTCCCTAATAACCCAAAAGGGCTTTGCAACCTTGATGCTTCATGTTGCCCCCAGAGCCTGGCTTAGGGCTTTTGCAAGGTCTGTTTTGCTCTGCATCATTTCCCTTGGCAGGAGAGTGAGGAGCGACAGCCCAGGAGTCCCAAAGCAGGAGGAAAAGCTGGTGCTGAAGCCTTCCCCCACTGTGCTGTATCCCCAGTCTGTGGGCAGAGGCTTTTAATGGGATTTTGGGTGGTGATGGCTGCATCCACCTGCCTTTCAGCTGTAGCAAGATGTCCTTTCACTGTCTGTGTCTGCCAGGCTTTCAGCTGCTTTGGGGTGTCCTGCTTGGCTGGTTTCTCTGGCAGCACCTCCTTGCAGGGAGTAATTAGCTCTACACTGGAGCAGTCGATATTGCAGCTGAGGTAAATGGAGGGGAGCATGGTGCTGCCATGTGCCATTGGGGTGGGGGGGATGAGACCCCCTGGGGTTGGCTGAGCTAACCCTCTCTGCTGGTTGGAATTACAGGCTGGTCTGGCAGGAGGTCCTGCAGGCAGGATTGCTCCCAGGGCAGAGGAGATGGCAGGAGAGCCATAGCTTTCTCTGCAAACAAGCCCCTTTGGGGGTCTGAAGAAGCTGTCCTTTGCTGTGCTGGTGATGCCCTGGTCCCAGGCTGGGGGTGAGTTGGCAGAATGAAATGGCCTTTTTGGGCTTGAAAGATATTTTTCCCAAAGCAATGGGCTGTCTGGTGCCCTTGGAGGCTTGTAGCAGCTGGAGTGGCTCTGCCCAGCCTCATCCAGGGAGGTCTGTGTTGTGCTGAGAGGCCCTGGGGTGCCTGTGCACTCGCTTTCCAGGAACACGGGGCTGGAAAGCTGTGTGTAGAGTCATGGGCTATGTATAAAAGATGGAGAGAGCCCCAGGCTGCAGCAGGAGAGGCAGGGCAAGGTCTGGGTTGGGGCTGTAGGTGCCTCATGGGAGCTAGGGAGGCTCTGGCTCCTGCTAAAGCCACTCAAGGGGTTTGCTTTGCCATGTGAAGGATAAATGGTCTTGGGAGCATCGCACAGCTCTGCTGTCAGCCAAAAATGAGGAGAGAAAAAGTACCCCCCTTGGTGTTCATTGCCGAGAGGGGAGGAAAAGGAAATGAATGTTCTCCCTGGGCTTTTTCTGAGGGGATAAGAGAAACAACAGGAGCAGGAAAAGCCAGGAGAGGATGTGATTCATATGTTTAATTCACCCTTCGGTTGCTATTATCGCTCTTTGTGCTACATGGCAGCATTCAGAGGCCCCAGCTGAGATCAGTGCCCCACACATGGAGCTGTTGCTTAGCCTGGAGTGGGAGGCGCAGTGAGGAGGGTGATGAGTATCCTTCCTCTGCAGGGAAACCAAATCATGGGGTGGGGAAATAGCTCTGCTGGCTGATTAGGGGCTGCACTGAGCTTCCCTCCTTATTTCTTTCAAGAAATGGGCAGTGAAGAGGGGCAGGGAGGTGATTCCCTAGGGCACATGATACAAATTGCCTGGTATAAATCACTCTTCATCCCTGGACATTTCTGCTCTGTTTGGGGCCATACTTGGCTCTTTCCATCACATCTATTGGGCCCATGACGAACACCTGGGTCATCTGCTGCCCTAAATGTCAAAGGCTTGTATTTCAGACCTCTAGCAGTTGTAGCCAAGGTCTCCCCCCGGCTGGCTAGCTGGGAGTTTGCCTGGCAGCAGGAGGGCAGCTGCACCCCAGCTATGTAACTGCAGACTTCAGAGCAAGAGAAATGAATAATGTGCTCTTCATAAGTCCAATATTGGGCACGGGGGGAAAGGGATGGAGCTCAAAAAAACCCCTCAAGGCAATGCCTTGTGGGGCAACTGTTCATTTAACCATCTGCTGTCTGTGCTGAACTGGTTTCCCACTGAGGAGAGCTGGCAAGAAATGAAAGGCATTTGTCTCCTGCAGACAGCAAGCGATGTCCTTACGTGGCAGCAGGCTGGAGGTGGGTTGTGCTGGGATTTGGGGACAGAAACCCCCCAAGTGGGGCTGAAGCCCTGGACATGTCCTCGCGTGGGGTGGCTGTAATGCTTTGGAGCTGGTGGGGCTTCGCAGGCAGCTTTACAGTAAGGGTGTGTGTGCATATAATGAAATGGAAGTTTTTGAGATCAGTCTTGTGCAAAACATGTATAGCGGAGCATATTCATCAAGACAGTGCAAAGAGAGGTTTTTTTAAGTAGGAAACAGTATTTCTTTTTAAAGGAGCTTGTAACTGCTTCCTAGATGCTCCTTTCGTGCTTAGCCTGGGTTGCTGTATGTCCCTCTGTAAGGCTGGGGCTAGCCTGCAAAATCCCCAAGGGGTGCAGTGCAGACAGGTGACTCTCACTGAGAAGACCAAAACTTGTTACAGGCTCTAACAGGTTCCCAGGAGCAGGTAGGAGAAAGATGGGCACTTACAAGGTAACAATTTTGTCTCTGGTCTGTAGAATGAGAAAGATGTTTCCGAGGTTACTGGTGGCAATGAGCCCTGCCATCCCCAAGGATAGGAATCTAGTGCTCATCCCTGAGCCCTGCATCCAGTTCCTCCACGCTGGAGAACAGCCAGAGAGGAGAAGCTGGTCCAGGCTCCTGCACCTCAGTGGGGAGCAAATGCAGCCTGGCACTGGAGTGGTTTGAGGGAAAACCACCTCCGCATGGGCCCAGCAAAATCTTTAATGGGATCCAGCAGACCATGATATCAAATCTTGCTTAGCAGATGTACTGTTCTGATTAGCATCAGCATTGCATAGTCCATCCTAAATAAGGATCTAATTTGCAGCTATCTGGGCTGGGATTAAGTGGATGGTCTGTCTGAATACCGGGACTGATGGGATCACTGAGCGGCTGCTGCTTGTGCCAGCCTGTGCTGCTTGGGTACCGTCAGCCCTGTGTTTGTAGGTGCTCGTCTAGCCAGGGTTTTTGAACAGTTTCCCAGCAACAGTTTCTTCAGCTCCTTGCTGCCTTCAGCTGAAACTGCCCAAATGTGAGCTGCAAGGGAATGTGTGGGGAGAAACAGGCAGCAGAGCAAACTGGCTGAATCTTCTGAAATCCTGGGATTAAAATCTGAAGCTTCTCACTGCCTTCCTCAGAGCAATGCCATCAGCTTTTCTTTTTTTTTTTTTTCCTTTGGTGTGTGTGTCAGCTCTCTCAATCTGATGGGTGTTTTGTGCTGTTTCTTTGGCTACCAGCTTCTCCCTCCCTCTGCGTGCTTGTGTTACCCATGGGAGAACTATTTTCATATGAGGTAGTGCAGGCAGCCCTGGGTATCTGCTCTAAGGTGAGACCCAAAGGAAATATGGAGAAGCTTTCTGAAGTCCTGCCCAGCTGAGGTGGGTCAGGATGAGTCCAGCAAGTCTTGCAGCCCAGGTGGCTGAGGAAGGTAGAAAGAGAGGTGAGAGTGGAGAGACCCAGCTGGGCTCAGCTCTTGAGAGCAATTTCTTTTCCCCTTGTTCCATTGCTCAGTTCAAGTCTGAATTTCTAGATTTTAAAAATAGTACAGTAATTCCTGCTCTCCATCAGCTGGGTAACAGGCTGTGCTCAAAGCTGATACCTGTAGGTACCCATCGTTTCTGTATTTCCCCTGCCCTCTTAAAACCTTCATTCCTCATGTAGTCTTGGGACCACAGATGCCCCTTAGGCACAGTCAGCTTTAAATCTGGACTTCATCGCACCAGACTTGTCCCAGAGTAGCATGTGTGTGTTAGCCCTGCCTGGGGGGCCTGATAGCACATCCCAGCATCCTGCTGGCCACCAGCAAGTGCTTGGGACCTGGCCTGGCATACTGGCCACTAGCTGAGGAAAGCTGTGGTGCCTTTCTATGTGCTGTTCCAGCTGCAGGCTGATGCTTTTTCTTGGTGGTTACCAGCTTCCCCTGGATTTAGCTGAATGGTCTGGATATGAAGTTCCTCAAAGCCCCCTTGAAATCTCATTTCTATTGACGGACATACTGGGAGAACTGTATTAAACCTGATAAGAGCTGGCTTGGAGATCCCAACTTTCATAAATACAGTAGCTGACAGCTGCTTCTGTAATGCTTTAACACCCATTGTAAATAGCTCCAGCAAGCAGAAGGATAAGAGCGATGCATAATAGCTGTCATTTAGGATATGTACTGGTTTAACGTGAGTGGCTTGGGGATTAGATGGAAGCACTGGGAACAACAGCTATGACTCTGCAGGCAGCTCTGGGAGTGCTGCCTGCTTAGGCTGCTGCAGATCCTCACCCATCACTCCCCACCTTGCTCCTGTCTGCTGGGTGACCAAATCCACCCCCTGCCCCAGCACCCTGGTCGCCGGGCAGTCCTGCATGCTTAGGACAGAGGCAGCAGGCAGGCTTTGTGTGTTTATGGAGCCTGTGTCCAATTTGCCTAAAGTTCATGTCCTTGGGGCCAAAATGTGAATTTCCCTCTGGGCAGGGGTGGGAATACAGTGCAGACTTTGCAAGATAACTCTCTAAGAGGTAGTATGTGAATGTGCATCCATAAAAGCCCTGACTGTCCCACCAGGAGTACAATGGGGAGAGGAAAGATCTGTTTGGTGTAGAGGAGAGACTGCTTGGTGACTGGGATTGAGATGAGCTGCATCAGGAGGAGAGAGATGCCAAAAAAGCTATTCAGCATTGCAAGCTATTTCCCAGTTGCACATACACGTCTCTGGGTGCCTCCTGCAGCGAGAAGCCTTCCCTGCCTGCTGGCAGGAGAATCCCATTTGGATCTGTTTAGACATAATTTTGCTAATATTGTTGTTTATCATGTGTTGGAGCTGTGCCTCAAAGCCTGAGCAGCCTTGGGGGGTGCTGGCTGCCTGGCATGGTGCATGCCTCTGTGTTCCCTGGGCAGGATCGGCCCCCATGAAAGCATTGCTGGGGGTCCCTGCGGAGAACCATTGCCTGCTCTTTGCTTTGCTTAGAGGGTCTTTAGCTTTCCTGGTGTCTTCATATAAAGCTGGGGCAGGCTGGCAGTGTGGGGGTTATCTAAGGACCTGGCACGATGGGGGTGTAGTCACCCCCACTGCAGTGTTAAGGTCATTTTGCAGCCATGTAGCTTCAAATCCATGGGCAGTGATGGGGGCCAGAGCCTGCGGTGTGAGCCAGTGTCTCTTGGCAAATCCCGTGGTGAAAGGCTTGGAAAATAAAATTCAGTTTTTCTGGACACCAAAATGGCTGGAAAGGATGCTGTGTGCTAAATCTCTCCTGATCAAAGCAGGTGAATTAGGCTTGAGCTGCCAAGCCCCAGGACATCCCAAATAAGCAGATTGGGCACAGCCTGTAAAAATTCCTGGGGCTGCTGAGCTTCAGGGGTTTGGGTGGATGTATTTGGGACTGGTATCATGTGGCTGTTGAGCTTCATGTGGTTGCCCAGTCTGGAAGTTGGAGGGAGGATCAGACTGTGCCTGCTGCTTCTGCTTAGGCCAGGGCTAGAAAAAATGGAGGGGATGAAGGCAGATTGGGCAACCTGCAGCATCTGCTGTCCTTTTCCTATGGACTGGGTACTGCCATGGGCCCTAAGAGGTCCTGTTCATCCTCTGCCACCCTACAAACTTAGTTCAGAGAAGGCAGAACTGTAACATGTTGACTTTTTTGAGATAAACCCAGATTTAATTAATAAAAGATTATGACAAATTTGCTGCTTACTGCAACTGCAGAAGATACTGACCCCCCCTTCATCTGCTGAAGGCAGATGTTTTATGAGGGTAGGTATGTACAACGTGGAGTCAAGAGTTTCAGCAGGACTGGCTGAGGGCTTCTGTTAGTGGTGGTTGACACCATGCAAATTTTGGGGACAGTGAGGATTGCAATGCTTGCCTTAAGCACCAGGTGACTGAGGTATGTCAACCTCTCATCATCAAACTTGGCTGAAGAAATGCTGAATGGTTGGGTCTTGCCTCGCCCATGGACTGAAGGAAGGTGTAACTTGCTTCAGTCAACAGGTGGCCATAGAAAATGGGCCACAGTGCGCTAACTTGGTGTTGCTCATAACATCAGGAAGATAATACTTGAAAGCAATGATTTGGGAGTTATGCTTGACTTGAATAGGAATGATATTAGCGGAACTTGAAGTGGGTAAAAAGTTTTCTGGTCCCCTTCAGTGTAACTCTAAGTGGAGAAGCATTAGAAGGTGGTGTGTTCCTGGAGGCATCTCAGACTCAGCCCTAAGCTGTGCTTGTTAATAATATTTTTAGTAATGTGAAAGTCAACAAAGCTGTTGTTGGAGGTCTGCAGCTGATAAAGTTGCAGTATGTAATGGAGAGGACAGGAGATCAAAATGATGCTGCTGAGCGCTTAGTAACCTGGACCCCTTTCTGTGCAGTGCTTGGGGTAGGGAAGCAGTGGCCTGGAGAAGAGTAGGGGCTGCTTTGGAAAATCCACCAAGCCCTGGAAGAAACCTACCTGGGTGAGCGCTGGTGTTGGGGAGGAGCAACTGGTGGGTGTTGAGGAACGTTGCTACTGCTTTTATTTATTCTCTTGGAATAACATGCCCCATTCTGGTCTGCAATCAGGGGGATGCTGAGAAGTTAGCTTGGAGTGAATTCAAAAGCATGATTAAAGGTTTGTTGGGGAAAAGTGCCACACAGCCAGGGACCTGGTATATTTGGACTGCCATGGGGAGGTGGGTTGATTTCTGGCTCTCAAATGCTTGTAGCACCCTAGGGTGAGGACTTGCCCATCATGCCCAAGCATGAGGAGGGTGGTGTGCTTTTTGGAGGAGATGGGAAGATGCCATCCAGATGATGGACCTGGGAGCAGTGCTGCTGGGCTGCCCACCGAGGGACTCTGGCCTTATTGTGCCTCTCCAAACCTTCCTGATCAGCTGCAGCTTTTGGATACGGAGCAGGGGTGGATCTGGGGAGGTACCCCAGCTGGGGCGTTGCTGTAGGCACAAGCTGTGGGAGAAGGTGAGGAGGTAACTGGGCAGTGCGGCAGGAGCATCCTTGGTGTGGTCTAGCAATGACACCCCAGGGCACTTGTTTAGGTTGGCTTTCCCCTATGTGTGGACACTGAAGAGCTTTGCAAACACAGGCTATTGCAAGGAGCTAAATTGATTTCCCATCATATCCTCGGGTCTTTTTGTGAGCAAAATGACTAAAATGCAGCTACAGGCTTCCCAGTAAACAATGAGCAGTTGGTTTCACATGGCTCCCTGTCAAAAATCCCAAACTGGAAAGGCAGGAAAACAAACAATCAGATCAGAAAGAAATGGTTTTTTGGCACTGGTTCCTTCCGTGTTGACTGGGCTGTGAGACAGACCCTGAGAAATGGCTCAGATTTTAGTCAAACAGCTCAGACACGAGTAAAAGGGGTGGGGGGTGGGGTGGGGGGAAATGGATAAAAATGTTTGTGTGCTTAAATCCAGACGCCTGCAGTCAGAGAGGAGCAAAGCAAGGGTATGGGTCTCTGCATGTGTTCCACATGACAGATATATTTTAAATACAAGAGGTGTAGTTATAGCCTGGGTACTGAAGCAGAACGAGTGCCAGGAAAATATATGCTTCAGCTAAAAGATGGGAGTTTGGAAATTGACAGCAGCACTTGTTTTGTAACTGGAATATAAACTATGGGTCTGAGGTGGAGCAGCAGGCAGGGAGGGCAAAGGCATCTCCTCTGTGGGCTCAGCTTTCCCAGTGACATGTTGGGACTGCTGCCTTTCTGGTCATTAACCTAATTGACAAAAATTGGCCNTTTAAACAGAAGGCAAATTTAGTGTTTCTTGATCATCCCATTCAGGTGCAGCTTCCTTGTGATGCAGCTAGCCAGAAGTGTGGTCCTAAAAGGGAGAGGTCCATGCATTTGTCTGCCTCCCAGTGCACTGTGTTATTTTTCTTTTTCTTTCGCGGCACAGTCTGGGAAATTTCTGTTACTGAAAGTTGTGGGTTTTTTGGTGTGTGTGGTTTTATTCCCC